>JAKCPI010016122.1:0-12756 GCA_023213315.1 Euborellia annulipes
TACCGTTACGCTATCAGTTGTTGTTGTTGATAAGCTTTTCTTTGAGCCTTATAACAATCCTTTTCAGATTTTAAAATTTCAGATGAGAAAAAAAAATTGTTACAGGGCGCATTGGACGAAAAGTTCGATCAGAATACAAATATTTTTCAGTATAGATTCACCAAATAAAAGGAGATCAAAATCGGTGACGAGTCAACCGTGTACTCTCCTTGTCAGACCAGGTATTCGAAATACTAGTTTAAGTCTACCAGATCTACTATTACGACCAGCAGTACTGAATGCTGGAATCCTAGTTTAGGCCTATAAATTCTCATTTAAAATTTGTTTATATACATATATACAGAGTGACAAAAAAGTTCTGATAATTTTGTTAGATTAGCAAAGAGGTATGCTTGTTTTTTGGCAATGAGAAAAATAACTTTTAGAGTGTTTTCTTCAAATATTTCGAAGACATTTAATAGCACTTCACCGCTGATGAAGAAGTGCTATTAAATGCCATCGAAATATTTGAAGAAACCACTCTAAAAGTTATTTTTCTCAATGCCAAAAAACAAGCATACCTCTTTGATAATTTATACAACTTGGCACTCCACATTCGAAATTTTTTACTTTTCTCTTACATCTATATATGTTAATATATATATAGAGAGAAAGTATTGGATTCATGTCAAAAATTCGATGTCGAGATTTTGATGGATCTTCACGTTTTGCTCTTCATTTCCCTACAATTAAATTCTTAAATAAAAGGAAAATCAAATTAATCTTTAAATAAAATAATATATTTTGTTTAAATATCAATTTTCTTTAATTTGAGAATAAGATAACATATATTTAAAATATTTTAAAAATTCCAAATGCTCTTCGTGTCGATTTCAATATTTCTGGAGATTCATTACTGAAATTGTTTTAAAGAAAATATGGATGTAAAAATAAGTTTCCATCTCTAAAATAAATCACATTAATTTTTATCTTGACTGTATATGTAGGCCTATACCATCAGCTATCATATGTGGAAAAATATTTTTCTTTTCAGTAAGAACTTCATTTAGTTCTCTGGAAATGTGAAAAATATAAAATTAATTTTATAAATTTATAATCTTTTTTAATTTGTCTTCTTACCTTTCAAAATGACATGAATGGCCAATGTTCCTTGTATTCATTTATTAAAATTAAAGTGGCTTCTTCAGGCCAATGTGTTTTTAAAACTAAAATTTATAATGAATATAATTGAAAAAATTAAATAGAATATAAGATTACATATATATAAAAAAATAAAAATAAAAATAAAAATAACAGCTAACCTTATCATTTTGTTTTGGCTTGTTTTTATAACGTTGACCCTTAAATAAATAAAAATAATTAATAATAATAAAGAAAATTAATGAAAAAACATGAAAATAATAGTTAAAACTTACTTCTTTTTTATCGATAATAAATCCAAATATCCAAGGAATGAAAGAAAATGAAAGGTGTTCATCTATTAAAGCTTTGGCGCTGAGATCGCACTGTTTTAAATTTTTACCCGAGAGGATTAGAAGATTCAAACCAGTACTTCCCGAGTCAAAATCGAACGCCTGGCTTGAACCTTTTAGTCCTCAATTGAAGACTGCAAGGTTCAAGCCAGGCGTTCAAGTACTGGTTTGAACCTTCTAATTCTCCTGGCAGGCTCAGTAGGCTTTAACCAAATTTTAATCCTATCAAATAACAAAGGAATTGAGGACTAAAAGGTTCAAACCAGGCGTTCAAGTACTGGTTTGAAACTTCTAATTCTCCTGGTAGAATCAGTAGGCTTTCACAAAATTGTAAAAAAACATTCACACATTTTTTCTCATTCACACTCACACACACATTCACACTGTCTTTTCGGCAGCTCAGGCCATATAAGACATTTACGATAACCGTTATTTATGAATTTATATATATTAGGGTCCAGGCATTTTTATTTAAGCCATCTGGTATCCAGATGGCTTAAATAAAATCATCGGACTGCCTGGGGTCCGAACCCGCGACGTTTGGTATATGAGGTTAGCACGCTAACCTCTACACCACGCCCCGTGGGCCCACAAAATTGTAAATAAATAACATCCCATTAAATAACAAGGGAATTCAGGACTAAAAGGTTCAAACCAGGCGTTCGATTTCGACTCGGGGTATTTCACGTAATATAGAACTGGCAACATTGCATTCATCAGCTGTCGATTTTAAATCTTAAAAGCCTTCAATTTTATTTTATTTAATATATTACAATGATTAATGCAAATCAGTTTAAACACAATGGACGATTTGCGAGAAAAAATATCGTGAAATGGAAAAAAAATGTAACTGACAGCGAGAAATGAGTATTATTTTATGCGACGTTGCCAGACTGGTCTGAGTCTCATTTTTAAATATTGTCGATTGTCATTTTGGAGAATTTTTTGACTTTCTTGTTAAAATATCTTTAAAAGATTTCGGCAGAAACTCTTGATTTTATCTTTAAAGTATTCCTCGGAAGTGAATTGATAAAATGTAAGTTTTACTTTCGCCCCTATAAAATTTTGTTTTTGTATCTATTGCAGAGGTGGCTATATAATTCGATATGTGTGCGTTTCGTCGTTATTTCCCATAGGCTACATGTTAAATTTCAATTTTTTTAAAATTAATTACACGATAACCCTGGGTCAGATCTGCTTCAAAATATTATTTTAAACGTATGTGATAGTGATTAATAGCTTTTAATCTAATTAAGTGCTTTAATGTCCGAACAACCTTAAGTAACTTGTTTCAAAAAAATGTTAACAAATCAATCAAACAAACAAAAATCTTAACCATAAAATGCAAAGGAGCTTTAAAACATCGCCATCAAATATTATTAAAACTTTATTAAAACATCGTTTGATGACATTGTTTAAGGCTTAGCGCAGCTTAAATTAGTCAAGCCTGATGTAGCACGACGGCAGGCCTTTATCTCATTAAGCCTCTCCTCTAATCTAATTAATCCGAAGATTTTATGCTTATAGCAATACTGTCTTGGCAAGAAGAAACTTAAATTCTTATTATCATCATCATCATCGTCATTGAGAAAATGTCTCTCGCTCTTTCTTTTCTGTTTATTTATTAAATTTCTAACAATTTGTGTGATTAAACTAAGGGTTAAAGTAAGGAGTGTTTGGGCAAATAAATAAATAAATGATTAGTAGAGATGTCAGAATATTTTTCCCCTTTTACACATTTAAACCTATGGCGCAATTATTCTGCAAAAAAAAAAAAAAAAAAAAAAATTATTTAGTTTTATGTATTTTATAATTTCTTATCTATAGCCTATAATGAAAAATCTGGTGTGACTGGTCGCACAGCACACAACTTTCTCTTACCTTCGGTAATCGAAAGTTGTGAACTGTGCTTGTCACACCAGATTTTTTGTGTTGAAATATATTTAGTTACCGACAGTAGGGTACATTTGAATTCAAGATGTAAAATTTATAAGTTTGGGAAAATATTTATATTTTGTTACCATGGCAACCATAGGAGAAATTCCTATATTTCCTATGAAGAACAAGAGCAAAGTGGTCTTCAGAATATTTCAATGGCAAAATGAGAATATACATTTTAAAGAGCATCTAAAAAATAATTGATTTTTGAATTTAAAAAAAAAATCGTTAGAGCGAATTTTGAGAAAATCGAAAAAAACTGAAAAAGTGCACTAGTAAAGTACTAGTACTCTTTGGTCGATTTTGTTCAAAAGCTTCGTGTCACGTCCCATGGGGGTGCCTAACTTAAATATAAAATTTCAACCTCCTAGGTCTTTTCGTTCTTGAGATATCTTGTTCACAGACTGACAGACAGACAGACAGACACACACACACACACAGACAGACAGACCATGTCGCGAAAACCACTTTTTTGGATTCAGGGGACCTCAAAACGTGAAGATCCATCAAAATCTCGACATCGAATTTTTGACATGAATCCAATACTTTCTCTCTATATATATATTACATATATACATAGGTAAGAGAAAGTAAAAAAATGGTATACAAGTTTCACTTCTCTTGAGTGTAGTAAAAAAACACGATATTTTTTTACAGGAAAAATAAACATCTAAAACTCTCCGTATTTTAACGATATCATCATTAAGACAAAGTGGATTCGCAAAAACTGGCGATCTACTCTATATTCTATTTATATAATTCGCCAAAGTTCCGTCTGTCTGTCTGTCATGCATTATTTGGGCAACTTCCCGTTGAAATGAAATTTTATATGCATAAAGAGGACCTTCTAGGGATTACAGGAAAATAATTTTCATCCCGAAATTCCTATAACTTTTTGATTTATTAATTCCTAAAGCTATGATTTCTCCCATAGGAAATGTTTAGAGAAATATTTATGTATTCTTCGCATTTGTGTATTCTATGAATGTAAACAAATCTTCAAGCAGGCACTGGATTGGAATGGAATAATAATAATAATTTTCTTTTAATAATTAAGAAGAAAAGGCGAGCCCTCGGGGCTTGGTTTAGAGTTTAGCGTGCTAACCCTGTATACCAAAAGTCACGAGTTCGGACCCTAGGCAGTCAGATGATTTTATTTAAGTCATTTGGATACCAAATGGCTTAAATAAGAATGCCTGTACTCCAAATATGTATATTAATCAATAACGAATATCGTCAAAGTCTTATATGGCCTGAGTTGCCGAAAAGACTGTGTGTGAATGTAAGTGTGAGCTTCAGGGGGGGGTGAGGCCAGAGGCGGGTGGCGCGGCTAGTACAATAAAAAAAAGAGAAAGAGAATATAATTCGGAATTTACTAAAAAGAACTTGGTATAAATAATAAAGTGCAATTTAAAGAGCTAGCTGACTGACATGAAACAAATGAATAGAGAGAGAGAGAGAGAGAGAGAGATATGAATGAATCACAGCACTCACACACACACACACACACACACAAACCAATCGATAACAACATATTTTACGAGTCGATGGCTATAGCCATATCTCTTCTATCGAATAAAAGTGATTATTTTAACTCTTGCAGTTTTTTTTTTTATTTATTTATTTATTTATTTTTTTTAATCATATCTTGATGTTTTTGAACTCTTTTTTTTTATTTCATTTTAAGGTTGTTTGGACATTAAAACACTTTATTAGATTAAAAGCTAATTTTTTAATATGTTATTAATCACTTTCACATACGTATAAAATAAAATTTTGAAGCAGATCTGACGCAGGGTTATCGTGTAATTAATTTTAAAAAAATTGAAATTTAACATGTAGTCTTTGGGGAATGTCGACGAACACACACACACATATCGAATTATATAGCCACCTCTGCAAAAGATACAAAAACAAAAAAACTTACATTTTATCAATTCATTTCCTAGGAATACGTTAAAAATAAAATCAAAAGTTTCTGTCGAAATCTTTTAAAGATTTTTAACAAGAAAGTCAAAAAATTCTCCAAAATGACAATCGACAATATTTAAAAATGAGACTCAGACCAGTCTGGCAACGTCGCATAAAATAATACTCTTTTCTCGCTGTCACTTACATTTTTTTTTCCATTTTACGATATTTTTTCTCGCAAATCGTCCATTGTGTTTAAACTGTTTGCATTAATCATTGTAATATATTAAATAAAATAAAATTTAAGGTGTTTAAGATTTAAAACAAACAGCTGATAAATGCAATGTTGCCAGATCTATATTACGTGAAATACTGCTCAAGTCAAAAGTCATTCATTTATTATTTTTGGTAATTAAATTATTAACTTAATACATGTTGCAGCCAAAATCAATAATAATTTCAAACATTTCAAATTTGAAGCCAATTGCAAAGTGTAGGGCAAGTCCCTAACAGATGGCGTATACTGTCCATAAAAATTGCGAGTTTTATGGCCTCAGCCCATCCGGTCAACCGAGTCTCGAAGCCCTTCGCCCTGTCAGCTCAGTTGGAGTCTAGTCTCTGTCCTTGTAGCTACTTGAGAAGACAACGTCTCTCTCTCTCTCTCTCTCTCTCTCTCTCTCTCTCTCTCTCTCTCTCTCTCTCTTTGTTTGCTCATTTGGCAAACATTTTAGCTGGTTTCGATTGTACACGAAACTAGAGGGTTCTTTTGGACTCCTTGTTAATTGGCGATTAATTTGCTAATTTAAATCTCTATTGTTTATAACTTTAATATAAACAATAGAACATTGACTAAGTAGTCACTATTAATTAATCCGAGAGAGAGAAATAAAATTATAATTTATATTATAATTTTGATCTGTTTGATCAACCAACATTCGCCACCTGGCAATCATATGAACTCTTTGTTCACCTCGGCTGCTGACTGGAGGAAGCCAATTTCTTTGTCCTGGGAGACATCAGGCCGACATATTCCTTTGTCTCGGGGACATTCGGCTGCACGCTGTTCAACATTTCGACATCCTTTGTTTGATAAGTGACATTTGTTTTTTATCCATCTTTTTCTTTATCTTATAATTTGGTTCCAATATTCTCTTTTATGATTTAATAATTTGAATAATTTAATTTAATTCTGGAATTCCAAATAATCTATTTTCCCTTGTACTTTTTGTTTATAATATTTTATTATTTTATTTTTGCATGTGCTCTATTATTTTGTTTCATTTTCATATTTTTACACCTAAGTTTCCCTATTTATTTGTACTTTAGTTGTGTTGGAAAGTGCTATTTGGAGAGACACCCCCCTTTGTGTGCCCCATAATGACACCCCAATAAATCGTTGTTATTTTTCTTTTGTTAAAACTTTGTTTTAATTGGTGACCCCGTTTTTAATTTTATATTTTTTCAGACATTTGTTTATTATTTATTATAGTTTTTATTTAATTCCTCAAGAAGGTGGGGACTTATTTATTAGATACAAATAGGTCTCAGCTTCACTATATAGATAGTTGTGACGGATACCTTACTTGCCGTAGGCAGTATAAACTTCCACCCAGTGGATGCAAAATTCCCATTGGCCACAACAATACACTTATAAACTTTGATAGGTCACGACTAAATTATAATAAGGAATTTTGGCATTCAAATTTTTAATTTTATTAAAACAAAAATTTAGATTCTATTATGACTTACGAGGTACTATCCGGACAACCTTAATCTTGAAGCAAAGCTTTTCCCCTTTTCTACCTTTGACAATCAAAATTCTCCACACCTCAATCCTTTATAGAAGAGGACTATTTCATTCTTTAAAGATCGCTTTTTAAATTTGTGTATACAAAAGTTAAATTTATGACATCATCAAAAAATTAAATATACATTTTTCTCTCTCTTTCTTCTCCCTTTTTCTAATATTTATGATCATCAATTTATCATTTAAATAGCTTCTTTCAAAGTGTAATTTGAACTTATTGTGTATGTGTAGACTATATATGAAAAAATATGCAATTATGTATATTTTATAAAAATTGCGTTGTAAATCAGTGGTGAAAAAATAAAAATAAATAAATAGAAAGGAAAAATGTATCTTTGATCGTTTTATAGGTGGATAAAAAGCATACATGGGTAATAAGTTCCGCGACTGACATACAGATGGCACCAAAAATGGTTGTCCAAATTTGCTGTTAAGCTATTTAGCTCTTGTTCTTATTTGATATCTAAATACAGAGTAGAATTCAGCATGCAAACTAGTTAAAATTATGTGGGGTATTAATCAGAATTTCATGATATTCGGATTAGTCGTTGTTATGAAAGGTTAAGTGACGTTACATTTGTTTCACCAAGAAAATACACCGACCCACAAGTCGATGGTGAACGTCCACACCTTCCATATTCACCAGATCTGGTCCCATCTGACTTCTGCATGTTCACAGATCTCTAAAAAATTCTCCAAAAAAGAGTTTTAGCTTCGATGATGAGGTTACGGAGGCCAAAGAAAAATGAAAAGGCATTGAAAGTTTAGAAAAAACTTCCACACATCCCATATGCATCAGATCTGGTCCCATTTGACTTCTACCTGTTCGCAGTTCTCTAAAAGAAGCTCCAGGGCAAGGGATTTGACTCCGATGATGAGGTTATGGTATATTTTGAGGCCAAAGAAAAATCTAAAGGCATCGAAAGTTTAGAAAAAAACTTACACACCTCCCATATTCACCGGATCTGAACCCATCTGACTTCTTGCTGTTCGCAGAACTATAAAAGAAGCTCCAGGGCAAGAGATTTGACTCCGATGATGAGGTTATGGAGGTCAAAGAAAAATCAAAAGGAATTGAAAGTTTAGAATAAACTTCCACACTCGCCATATTTACCAGATCTGGTCCCATCTGACTTCTACCTGTTCGCATATCTTTAAATGAAGCTCCAGGGCTAGAGATTTGACTCCGATGGGACGAGGTTATGGTATATTTTGAGGCCAAATAAAAATCAATAGGCATCGATAGTTGGAAAAATTGTATCGCTATGGAAGGTGGCTATGTTGATGAATAAAGTTCAATTTTTGAAAAAAAATATCTATTTTAAGTCCCGGGACTTAATGACCCATGTTATCTATCTGCTAAATACAGAGAAGCATTCTGCATGCAAACTAGCTAAAAATTATGTGGGATATTAAAACTCAGGAATGACAAGTAGAGATGAAATAATTAATAAATTCACCCAGAGTAGGCGTTAATTTGTGACCTTTAACTTTAACCTGAGGCTAACAAGAAAGTTAATTCCTACAAGTCCAATCGAATCTCTCTGTCTCACACACACACACACACACACACACACACACACACACACACACACACAAGTGGCTTATTGTTCTTGCAGCATATCACAATTGGTAGAGACAGTTGAGCCCTTTGATCTTTTCACTTTGTATTTGGCACGCTTGTGGTGGGCGTGTGTTTGTGAAGGTGAAAGGGTTAAAAAGAGAGAGAGAGGGTGACAGACAGAACGCTCTTTGAGACTTACACAAAGGAAAAGGATTAATTTTTATTGTCAATTTAAATTTAACAAAAATTTTTAAAATAATAGATGTTTTTTTTTTTTAAGGTAATTATTTGCACTGATTTAAGAGATTATTTTAAATAAATTCACTCTAGATTTAATCTCCTCTCGGATCCCAGGAAGTTCTTTAAAATATTCCTGATGAAGTTTGGAGGAAAAGTGGTGTAGGTAGGTTTTCCGTGAAACATATTTATTTATTTAGAATATGTGAGGTTTCACTAAGTTGTAAATGAAAGAAATATTGAATTTCTAACTCGATATATTTCGGGCTATTAACCCATCTTCAGGAGTGCATACATGTGACTGAGTGAATAAAAGAGAGTAGATGCTGCCAGGCTTAGGTAGGAGGGGCTTAGATAGGAGTGGGGGAGGAGTTGGGGACATTTGTGAGTGTTTGCTTGGGTCTAGGGTTTCCTCTGTAGGGGGCTGACTATTCTAGGAAGGATTTTAATTTGCTAGTTCAACTACCTTTGGCTGGCTTACACAATGGTATTAACTTTACTCATGACATTTTTGTTATTATTTAATAACTGTTTATTTGGGCTTTTATCATTACAGGGGTTCCGTGAACACACTTTGTGTAACAAAACAAATATGAGGTACAAAAATACGTACAGAAAAGAAATAAATGAAAGTAGTAGTATAACAAAACTTAAAAACAATTTTTTGGGATTCCAAGCGCAAGAGAGAGACTCCGATTCGGGTCCCAACGACAAACCGTCCATGCTCCAAGCCGAACTCATTCAATTAAGCGCGAAAGCTCTGAGTCTGAGAGCTCCAGTTAAATAAAAAAACAAATTGTTAATTCCGGTGGCATTCGGGAGAGAGCATCCGCCAAAGTCTCCTCATCAAGAATTGGCATGTAGTGCCATCTCATACCACCATATAACGGGCATCCGCACAAAATGTGGAAGTAATGTCTCCTTTTTTCCTCAGGTCACAAATGGAGCACGGTTCATCAGGGTCTATTCCCACCAAAATAAAAATAGATCCCCGGGAGTTTGTTAGGCGTGCTTGTTGAATCACACGCATTCTGTAGATTGGAGGCTTTTTTAGCGAGAGGAATTGGCCGAAGTCAAGTTTTCCAGATTCACTGTGACTGTCTTCCCTGAAAAGCAGCTGGTGGAGGGTCTCCGTTAGACGTTTAATATTCGCTCTAGGGTCTTAGGATCTTGACCCACCCAGAGGAATTCTTTATTTAAAATTTTAAAATAGAGTTTCATTTGATCCTCCCAGTTGTATCGCCTACAAGTCCGGAACTGACTGTCCTGATGAACAGTTATTTCAAGTCTTTGATGAATGGGTGACAGGTGTCCGACTGTCACGCTCTCTGTTGATCAAATTTCCGTTGGAATTTCGAAATGAAATTTTGCATTCTTATAAAGGTCATTATAGAGTTGAGGAAAATACCCTAATTTCTAAATAAATTGCTTATTGCAGAAAGGCAACATACCATTTTTAAAAAACACAATTAGAAGATTTTAAATGATGAGATTAATATGAAATAACTGTTATTAATTTTATCTGTAAATAGCCTTAATATGCGGTAAACGATATGTTGACCTATTGAAAAGAATTTTCATCAAAAAGCCACTGAAAATTCATGATTTTTTGGACTAGTTGCCTTTTTGTAGTAATCGATGGGGAAGCGCTCAAAAATTCTGAATTTTCCCATAATTTCACATTAACGGTTTGACTTTCACTCCTTATAGGGAAAGTTCACTGAAGAAAATACCCTAATTTCTAAATGGGGAGGAGCTCAAAAAATTCTGAATCTGAAAACAGATGTGCACTTCGACGATACGCTGTATATAAAAAGGCACGTAATTCAATGAAGTCAGTGGCTGTTTTTCTATAGACAGAAGGAGTTGGAGTGCGCAAAAAAACTTAAAAAGCCTCCGATTTAGCCACAACTTTAGTGGAGACGTTTCGAGTGAATTTTCACCTACCCATCTTGAGTCCTTCAAAATACGATGGCCCACATCGCCAGGGCATATGATACCATAAATTAACACATAGTATTGCCTACTATTGACCAACTAAGTACTGAAGATGGATAGATTAAATTCACCCGAAACGTCTCATTAAATTGTATTCAATCCGAGGAGTTTTGTTTTTTTAACCACTGATCAACTTACTCCTGTCTAAAGGCACGTAACGGACATGACTGTTAGTTCATTTTGAATACCAGTACGGCTGCAGAATAAGCTGATCGAAACGTTGTACAGTATTTATATTTTTAATAAATAATTCATACAAAAAATGTGGTCCATAATTATAGAATTCCTCTAATAATAATATTTAAACCACAAAAAGCTTTAATAAACAGGACTTCAGAAATAAAAAAAATGTTTCGATCAATAGAATGAATGATCTGTCTTTTAAAATCTGCAGATACAAAAAATCCCCGAAAAGGGGACAGATATCTACTTTGTATAAAAGCCCTTTTTTTCCCTAACCTCACTCTTATTTTTTTTTTTTAAGCCTCTAACAGGATCAGAAAATAAAATCGGATCATTAAATCTTCCCTTGGCAGATTGGCTGCCTCCTGGTATGAGAAAGATAAAATGAGACTTGTTTGCCTTCTAAAATTCTGAATGTACTTAAAGTAGAGCCCAGAGAGAGAGAGAGAGATGAGAAGGGGATCAAGTGAAGTGAAATCTTCCTATCTAATGTTACTTAATGCACCAACTAACGCTCTTTGATTTTTTCCAGGGCAGGTCTTATATAAAAAAAAAAAAAAAAAGTTTAGAAATTCCCTCTTCTCTCTATGGAATCTTTTACTATTTACTCAGTGAAAATTAGTGCTTGTCACTATTACTTCTTCTCTATAGACATGAGCCGATATATATAACTAGAAATGATACTATAATACCTAAAAGTTAAAGGAGCTTCAATGTAGATGATGTCATTCAAAGAGATTTTCAACAAGAATGTTTTTTTTTTTTTTTCTTTAAATTAAAAGAGATATTTGTTTTATAAAAAGGGAATACTGTTCTGGTTAGGTTGCTGGTTTATGTGGATTGTTTCTAAAGAACATACACTAGATCTTGGTGATTTCACACCCATATTCCGCATGGATGCGTTTATGAGCCACATGTACATTTTCAACCCAGGAATATACAAATTTATAAACTCTTCTTCTTCTGTCCTTATTTAGGATGCAGGGTCATGTGGTTTCATTCTTTCCCTCCAACCCTATCACCCGGAAGGGATTAGGACAAGGCCAGACAAATCGGAGAACGGTCTAACGCCTGTTAGAAAAGAGGAAGAAGAAAGACATTTTTAAGAACTGAAGGACTATCTGTCCCAGCTCGGGCAGCTCGTGGTCGCCATCCACGCGTACCCAAGAAATGTAGGCCCCCTGAGTAAAATAACTACAAATTCAACGATTTTTTAAAAAAGGGATTCGCTGCTGAAAGCTATGACATTATTGATTACCGAAGTTATTGAGGGAGGCGATTAGTCAGGGAATAAAACAATTAGCTTATAATTCTGGATTAAAAACTAGGCTTTGGTCTTAAGCGTGCTGGCCATTTGTCGGGTTCGCATCCACCTCATTTCAATTGGATTGGCTACCAATCCAATTGAAATAAATAGGAACAATGATAATGCGAAAAAGACTGTAAATGAAATTAAAAAAAATCTGAGTTGAAGACAACTCGAGTTCAAATCGAAGTGCGGTCGGCGGAATTTGAAATTTGGATTTCATGGGTTTCCGACCGGAAAGGAATAGTACAAGGCTGACCGTCGCCACGGCCTGACACCTGTTGAAATTATAGGGAAGAATAATACACAAGAACACCCTTACTGCATCCTTACAGCCACT
>JAKCPI010016123.1:0-164831 GCA_023213315.1 Euborellia annulipes
CAGAGTTGGGTTTTTACACGATTTTGCAGTTTTATACATAAATCGCGGATAAAACTTGTATAAAACGTATAATATGTATAAAACTTGTATAAAATGTATAATATGTATAAAACTCGAATGCGCATGCGCAAACCCGACGAGAAAGGAAATTCAAAAAAAATCATTTATGACTAGAATGAGTCATATTTTTTATTATTTATATATAAAAACAAATTTTAAAAAATGCCAGGAGGAAGACCACCTTCCACAAATTTTAAATTATTAGATTATGAATTAATTAAGCAAAATAAAAAGTATAATGCTCTTTGCAATATATGCAAAAAAATTATAATAAACTCAGCGGAAGAAAGATTACTGAGACACAGGTAAATACAATTTCAATTAGTATAGCAAATATTGTTTTATTTTATTTTGTTTTTAAAGTACACTAATGGTTAAAAACTTTTTTAGAAAGATTTGCAAATTCCCAACGTCCGGAGCAACACGGTCAGGAGTTGAATCAGAAATTGAAGTAAGTTTGCATGTCTTTATTCAGGGACGATTCAAAATTGTTTGGGATTGCTACGAAATTTTATATATATTTCAACAAGATATTAAAAGCTTTTAATCTATCTGAATGACAAATGAGGTTTAGAATAGCATTAGATAGAACTATGTCCAAAAAATAACACTTACTAATTTGATATTCGAATTTTGTTCATCTTTCTCCTCCTCTTAAACAAATATTCCTTTCTGCCTTGTATTATCATTTTTACACTTTATTTGTACAAGACATATAGTTAATTACTCAACTATCTAAATGAACAAAACAACTCGGTATTTAATTTGTCCCATTGACATCCAATTAATTGGTTTATTTAATATTTGGTTTTCGATGGGAGCCCGAAATCAGAACCACAAAACCAAATAACAAATTAAGTAATGTCCAGCTTTATCTAAGCTCAAAGACAAAGAGTTTTTATTTTTTCTATTTATTATTCATTCTTTTATATATTTGTTTTAACAAACGAAATTTGTTTTAGATGGAAAATGCAACAACCAAAACAATTACAGCTGTAATAGATGTTGCTAGTTTTTCTAGTCAGGCAGATATGCATTCTTCATCAGTAAGCATTAATCAAATTCCACAAAACACATTCGACGAAAGAAAGAGAAAAATAAAGATACCATTTAATGAAAGAGAAGTAACTCTCACTAATTCAAGCCCACATTAAAAAAAAACATCAAAAGCGATAAAAAATCAACCATCTATTACTAATTTCATTGACAAGGTCTCACCAAAAGAACAATCTGACATATCAACTGCTATAGCAAATTTCTTTTTTGGTTGTAATATAAGTTTTTTAAAAATAGAACACCCACTTTTTCAAGAGATGATTACAAAACTCAGGCCTGGTTTTTCACAGTTGATACCCTCAAGGAAAAAGTTATGCACCACATTTCTGGATGAAACATATGACAAATGCATTAAAGATAGTCGTTCTAACATACCAACAGATTCGGTTCTTTTAATTGATGGATGGAAAAACAAAAGCAGTAATACAAAAACTGTTGTCAGCATAATCCATAATGCTTTTACTTCCGAAACAGAAAGTTTTATCAATGCTTGGGACTTGAGCCGCGAACCAGAGACAGCAGAAAAATTGTCAGCTATTGTTATTGAGTCATCAAATTTAGCAAAAGATCTATATAACACAAATATTTATGCAGTTATTTCGGATAATGCTAGTGCAATGGTTCGAATGGGAAAAGATCTTAACAACATTTGGCATCTCACTTGTAATAGCCACATTGGAAATCTGTTGGCAAAAGATCTGTCGGATAAATTTGTTATAGAGAAAGTCAATTCAATTTTAAAAGAGTTTAAACAAACACATTTTGAAAAAGATATTATCTCGAAAGGCGGACAAAAATTACGATTGGCTGGCGAAACAAGATGGTGTTCCAATCGAGATGCTTGCAAGAGCTTACTTTCAAATTTACAGTACATGAGGGAAATCGCAGTTGATCTGAATGCTAAAAAAGTGAAGTTTCCAATTATGATTCTTATAATGAATGATGAATTCATTGAGAGGGTTGAAGAGGAAGCGATGATTTTAGACCCCGTTTGCAACCTGATCAATATATGTCAAGCTGCCGACACATCTGTTGCTGATGCAGTAAACCTATGGCTTAACTTGAATTTGGATGACTATCCAGCCGATATGGCCAGAAAAATAGAATATCGTAGAAGCATGGCTTTGAATAAATATTCCTTGGCAGCTCATCATTTGCATCCCGTATACACCAATGAAAACATTAACAAAAACTATGTAACAATTATACGTGATTTTATGCTAAGTCAATTAGATGTAGATGGAATAGAAGAGTGGCATGCTTTTAAAAAAAAAATTGGAGTTTTTAAGGTGATGTTTCAAAAACAAATAAGAAAGCCAGATATATTTTGGTCTGCAGCCGAATCAGATTTTCCCAATATATCTAGACTTGCTTTGAAACTCTTGAACCTTCCAGCGTCATCAGCGCAGATAGAGAAATCGTTCTCTATGTGGAATAATGTTCATTCCTCACTTCGAAACCGATTGTCATTTGAAACATCAAAAAAATTAATGCATGTATATTATTCATTCTCACTAAAGTATAATACACCAAAAAAAATGGTACAAGGATACCAAGAATATCCAGAGAATGAAAATTTTGAAGAGACAGAATTAGAATCGGAATACGATGACGAGGAATACGATCTCATAGTCTCAGACACGAGTGAGGACTAATTTGTATTGTTTTTTGCTATATTTAGTTTTTGTTTGCTACCTCACATATAGTTATATTTTATAAATAGTTTAATATTTTGTTTTTCAAATAAAAAAATATATATTTTGTTTAGATGTTCTTTTTTTTGTACTTGCTTACCTAGATAAATCCTTAAATTTAATCTTTTTATGGGCCCTATATATTTTTTAACTTTATGAAAAAAAAAAAATTTGATAAAAAATGATTGACAGAACTAAATTGATTTAGGTTTAGCTGTGATTTGTTTGCAAAAATTTTAACTTTTTGACCACAGAATGAATGGCCGAAGCGTTTATTGTTAATAATAACTATAAAAGTCTAAATTCTAAATTCATTTCAATTGAGATTGTCACAGATGTAACAACCTTTATAATCTTAGCTGAATTGTACCTGAAAGCCACAGAATGAGTGGCCGGAACGTTGTAATTGTTACAAATAAACCACAGTTAAACCGAAAATCAAATTCTTTTACTAATGAAACTGCGAAAGCCTAAAAACCAAAATTCTAAAATTTACCTTTTTAAATAATTTTTATAAAGTTTTTTCTAAAAAAATATAAATACTGTATATAATGATTGGGATTAAAAGATTAAAAAGCAGGAAATTGTTATTATCTTAGGAATAAATGAGTAAGGCTGTATGCACACCAATCGAGCAAAAACGTTTTCGGTCAAAATGTTTTGTTCAAGAGCAAAACGTTTTGCTCGATGCCAACGCACAGCGATCGAGCAAAAACGTTTTCGGGCAAAACATTTTGTTCGATGATGTCAAATCGTGACCAATTTTGTTTTGTTTCTTCGGTGTGCGTTGACCCATAGAAAAGCATTAAAAAACAGTTTCAGGCAAAAACGTTTTTGCTCGATCGGTGTGCGTTCAGCCTAAAAATAAAATATTTTTATGTATATATACAATGCATTTATTTATTATGTTACAATTATTAAACACTTCACAACCAGTGTACTGTAATACAGGTATTGTTTAAAGTTTGTGTATGCAATACATTATTCTAATACATTAGGCATGAACAAAACATAAACAATATTCAGTATATTATTCATACTTATTATCTTGACATTTAATATTTCTTTTTTGGATAATTTTATAGAATGGAAGAAAGCAAGTACAGGTGCAGCAAATAAAGAGAGCCTTTGGATACCAAATGCCGAAAAGAAGACGTTCCGGACAAAATTTTATTCGACCATCCTCAGTTCTGGTAGACTTATACTAAGAACTGAGAGGCTGAGGATAAAATTTTGTGCATGAAGTCTCCTTTTCGGCATCCAAAGGCTCTCTTTATTTGCTGCACCTGTCTTGCTCTCTTCCATTCCATAACATCAACAGCAACTTCTCTTCAACTTAGATAATTTTATATTCAAAAATAAGATGAGATGCTTTCCAAATGTTTTAATTAAAATTTTTTTTTTTTTTTTTTTATTAACCATAGAAAAATGCATTTTGAAAAAACAAATTAAGATAAAATTAAAAACAGTAGTACAGTTTTTTCTTCTTTATCTATTATAGAAACCAAAATAAATATGACTTTTAAATATTTTAAAATCTAGAGGTAATAGATTTGCACCACCTGTCAGATTCAACTTTTCGGGCCATATATATTGTAAAATTAATTTTCCATATGTTTAGTTCCTTGTCAGAAACCTAAAAAATAAAAGCAAACTAAATTTAATTATCTGATATTAATTAATTAAAGAAAATAATAATATACTTACAAATGAATTGACAGCTGGAGGTTAGGTTTCCATATTTAATTTTTTGAATTTCATTTTTCAATTATTTTATTAACATTTTGATTATATTATTCACTAAATAAAAAGCAAACAACATCGTCAATGCTTTAAAACATTAAAAAATATGAAATAAAAGCTTTTAAGCTGTTTTTTCCGGGGGTTGGTTTTTTACATTTTATACATCGGCCTAGTTTTATCCGTGATAGTTTTATACATGTATAAAACCGTGTATTATACACGCCGGGATAAAACTTGCCAACTCTGGGTGTCTTACCTTTTTTTTTAATCGATGTAGTTGACGGCGGTGGCTCCTGTCTTGGTGTTTGTTGTGTTGCTTGGGCTGCTGGGCTGTCCTCGTCCATTCTTTCTGCTGCTGGCTGCTGGACCTGTTTGGCGGTTGGTTCTTGTGGTGTCCGTTGTTTCAATTTTTTCTTGTTGTCTTCTTTGTCTGTTTTTTGTTTTTTCACTTTTGGTGGCGCGTCGCTGTCTTTTTCTTCTTCCTCTTCTGTTACTTCCATTGTTTTTTCCTCTTCTTCATCGTTCGCGAGGATTTCGAACGGATTTTTATGCTCGAACTTGGTTGGTTGTTTTTCTGCTGGATTCTCCTTATTTTCCAGTATGTCGATTTTTTTCTCCAGGGCTTTTATTATTCCGAGTAATTGCTTAATTTGCTTGTCCTTACTCATGTTTATATTAGGCTTGGTTATCGGTGATCTCGATTTATTAATAAAGGCGGAAATTTTTTCCGCCCTTTCTTCTCGATTGGTAATCGAAGAAAATTTCAGAATTTTTTCTGATATTTTTTCTTTCAAATTCCTGTTTTGTTCTATTTGGATGGCATCAGGGTCGTTTAGTGCGCTCGGGCTATTGTTTGTTGGCTGGCCGGTGTTGGGTCCGGGCTGGCTTGGTGGCCGGTCGTCTTCTATTGTGTCCAGGGTAGATGTTTACTCTACAAGGGTCGAGAGAAGACTCGCTTTGCCAATTCAGCCACCGTCTCTGTTATTGAAATTTAGAAAAATAAACTATATAAGAGAGAAGAATTAAAAAAATTATTTAAAAAATGTTAATATTGGACATATGATATATCATTTTTTACTACGTTTTATGCAGATTAATAATTTATAATAAAAATTTCAAAAGCATGAATTGTTTTCAAATTATTCAATGGACAAGCGTCACATTGTGAATGCCTTGATGTAATTAAACTAAAAACTCTTTATAACATATGATACATGATATTAATTCTTGAATTCCCCCTGATTCCAAATAACTAAACCCCTTTTAATTATATGATCTAATTTTTGAGTTATTGACGATCAAAGTTAAGCTTATTTTCGACCTTAATGACATCAACACCCAATTCCATATATATGAAAAAACTTATTTAGCATTGTCTGATTAAAACCAAATTTTTACCAGAGATTTATAATTAATAAATGAGTATTTTTCTAAAGTTTCATTGAGATTGGTAAAGAAATAAATAAAATATTGACTATTTTGTAAATTGAGTTTTAGAATTTGCGATTCCGGATTGGTAAAGAGAGCGCTCTGTGAACCGGGTCTAGGCTTGAATCTGAGATCCCAATTCTAAAACTCAATTTACAAAATAGTCAATATTTTATTTATTTCTTTACCAATCTCAATGAAACTTTAGAAAAATACTCATTTTTTAATTATAAATCTCTGGTAAAAATTTGGTTTTAATCAGAAAATGCTAAATAAGCTTTTTCATATATATGGAATTGGGTGGTCAGGCCTTTAGGCCCGTGTTTGGCTTATGTTTGATCGTCAATAACTCAAAAATTAGATCATATAATTAAAAGGGGTTTAGTTATTTGGAATCAGGGGGGAATTCAAGAATTAATATCATGTATCATATGTTATAAAGAGTTTTTGGTTTAATTACATTAAGGCATTCACAATGTGACGTTTGCCCATTGAATAATTTGAAAACTATCCATGCTTTTGAAATTTTTATTATAAATTATTAATCTGCATAAAACGTAGTAAAAAATGATATATCATATGTCCAATATTAACATTTTTTAAATAATTTTTTTAATTCTTCTCTCTTATATAGTTTATTTTTCTAAATTTCATTAACAGAGACGGTGGCTGAATCGGTAAAGTGCTCAAAATTTTTTTTTTCATCCTCACTTAACCAAACTTGTGCGAGTTCAAATCCATCTCCTGCACTTTTTTTTTCATTTTTATTTTTATGAATTACCTTTTATTTTTAATGATAACTTACTTTTTCAATAATATAGAATTGAGTGTTCATAAGGGCCTTAGGCTTAACTTTGATCATCAATAACTCTAAAAAAAAAAAAAAAAAAAAAAAACTCTAAAATTAGACCATATAATTAAAAGGGGTTTAGTTCTCTGTGATCAGGAGAAAAAATATGACGTTTGTCCATTGAATAATTTGAAAACTATGCATGCTATTAAAAACGATAGAACGTAATCGAATAATTTGAGCTAAGCTGGAAAAAATTACTAAAAAAAGATAGAATAATATGAATTTTGCATAAAAAATTTCTCCGTTTTTTTCGATTGAAATCTCTGACTTCTCCGTCTTTTTAATTCGAAATCTCCGGCTTTTTTGGAAATTTTTGTTTGGCAGCACTGGCCTGAACGAAACTGTAATAGAAACATGTGGTTCCAGATGTCTTCACAAAATATAACCTCTTTACATTGATTTTAAATATTTAATATAAAATTTGATTTATACCAACAATTATTTATAGGCTAAATATAATATAAAATGGATTCATCATCATCTGAACCAACGAATAAAAAACTTCGGCTATCAAATAATCTTGTAAGAAATGAATTAAAAGATCCAACTCTATTAAAAGAACTAAATAAAATTTACAATGATGGTAATTTATTCAATTTATTTAAAATTTATATGTAATCCAAGGGTGTTAGCATAGAACATACTCAATATACGCCGTACACTCCCAAATAATTTAAAAAAAATGATAGATAAATCGAAGGGAAAATCTGATTTATCTAATTATCTAAATTTTATTATTTTTTAGCTTTATAAAAAGCCCATTATTTAAAAAATATTTCAAATATATTTGTTGCAATTGTTAAATCCCCATGCAAACAAAAATTGGTCTCTATTTATAATCACCCTAGTGCTCTGTACCCATTGAAAAACAATATTTGTAGAGGCGAGTTTATATTAGACTTGGTGTAGAAACCCCCTTTTATCTCATTTTATTAAGAAACTACATAATACCTCCGAACCTATGTACTAATATTAATGGAATTTTCTTCAGTGTGAAGAGAATGAAGGGATGATTATGATTCAGATTAGGCAGTAGAGAACCCTTTTTAGAGGGTAAAAAGCATAATTTAATATGAAAATCTGTAGCTTGATCAGATTTTTTAATTTTATCTGAATTGATTCTTTTAATACTGAAAATGTAAATTTTCTGTAGGAGCCCCTCCACCCCTGGAAACCCCCTCACCTAGGCTTATTCTAATTTTTCCAAAATTAAATTTCTAGACCATCCCCAGAACATAATTGTTTTTTCCTTTTGGGTCATTAATAACCCCTAACGGTATTTTGCCTATTTATAATCGTTTTGTTTCAGAACTATTTTATCAAATAAAAAGTGAACCTTTTCGACATATTATTATTGATGATATTATTAAAGAAACCCATTTTGTTGAAAAACTATTGCCAAATCTTAAAGAAATTGAACTTGAAGAGAAATCATCGGATTTATATAAATTTGCTCAATCTCAAGATTTATTTACTCTAGAAACTAATAACGAAAATTTAAAATATATTTTGGACTTTTTGAGGAATGATTGTCTATCTCTGCTTTCTTCACTAACAGGGGCTACTATTGAAGGAAAAACTTCAGCTTCTATTTCTGTCTATGAGAAAAATGGTGATTAATTTTTATTTTTATTAATCATATAATTATTATATATCGAACCTATCCCGGTGTTGAAGTATTGACTCAAATCTATGATATCCATGTGGCATACACCTCAAAGCTTTTTTTTTAACGGTTTTGTTTAAAATTCATTTATCAATTATTTTTTAGATGATCTTTGAAATGTATTAATCCTTATTCCTCCAAAATTGTTTCGGATCTAGTTACTCATTACTCATTTGGGTTTTTAAGTTTTTTTTCTTCATAAATATATATATATATATATATATATATATTCTACACAGCCATTTTTTACATCAAATATATATATATATTTATATATATGCGAAGAACATTTATATATATATAATGTTTGAATTTTTTTTTAGATTATTTATTGTGCCATGACGATCTATCAGAAGATAGATTATTTGCTTATATATTATATTTAAACAAAGATTGGAATCCTGCGGATGGAGGACAATTACAGCTTTACTCTAGAGATGGTAATTTTGTTTTTATCATAACTTTAATAAAATATATTTGATTTTTTGGAGTGAAAACTTCTTTGGGCTCACCGCATAGACAATTTTTGCTGGAGAGGGAAGAGTTATATCCGTCATTTGGCTTGACTCATTCGGAGACGAACGAGCGAGAAACATTTATCTCTGGAGGACATTTCTTAGATTATAATAATATTAAAGAAGAAAATGATTTACAAAGAGCAAAACACAACAGAATTGATAGACTACATAGCTATAAGCAAACCCAAACCTCTGAGACATTCACTAATCAGAATTAGGAACCAGCAAGACTGCGATCCCGAAAACAACCCATCTCACCATTACTTCCTTAACCTAAAACTTTTGAAAATAACTAAAAAAAAAAGAGCTGAAACCTCGAGTAAATCTCAACATCCAACCCGAGAAACTTCGTCTTCCAGCGCGGAAACCCTCCAGAACAGGGTATAGACAAAATAATGGCATATAGACAATATTTTTTTTATTAATAATGTGTTGAGCCACCATTTGTTTGTAGCAATTTTTACAGGTTATTTGGGGTAGGATGTCTATTCTAAGTTTTTGACTTCGAGAAGCACATGCAAAATTATGGTGTCGGGGAAGGGGGGGGGGGAAACCTCAAAATTTTAGGACTTTCAGTTTTATTTTGTTTTATATCTCGAAAATTAAGCATATTTTGTACACCATAGTACAATACAAAGTTGTAGAGCATTAAATTTGCTAAAATTTGGTTGATAAAACGAATTTGTAGACCCAATATCAACCGAGATCATAGTTAGACAAAGTTTCTTGAAATGTAAAACAAACAGAAAATTCGTTTGGCCGTATCTCGGTTAATATTGGGTTACAAATTCGATTTATCAACCAAATTTTAGCAAATTTAATACTCCACTATGGTGTACAAAATATGTTTATTAAATGGATTTTAAAGTAGACCAGTAATATAATTAAATTAAAAATCAGTAGTTAACTTCCTGTTCACTTCAAGATGGTAATTGAAAATATAAATAAAACAAATTTTCTTAAAAAATTATGATTTTATATTTCAGAGCATTTGAGCAGACTTGTCAGCCAGATTCCCAAAAAAAAAAAAATGCTCTGAAATATAAAATCATAATTTTTTAAGAAAATTTGTTTTATTTATATTTTCAATTATCATCTTGAAGTGACCAAGAAGAAAACTACTGATTTTTAATTTAAAAATATGTTTAATTTACGAGATAATGCGAAAAAGTGAAAAAAGTCCAAAGTTTCTCGAAAATGTAATATTGAGGTAATTTATCAACGAAATTTTAGCAAATTTAATGTTCTATAACTTTCTATTGTATTACGGTTCAGAAAATATGCTTAGTTTACGAGATATAAGCAAAAAACTGAAATAAGTTCAAAGATTTTGAGGTTTTTGGCCCCCAAGTTAGCACTGGACCTCTAGGTTGAAAACTTAAAGGACCTAGAGTACCCCCAAATAACCTGTAAAAATTTCCTCAAGCAAATGGCAGATCAACACATTATTAATAAATAAATATTGTCTTATGTCTGGTGTTCTATTATTTTGTCCTATATATATATATATATAATATATATATATATATATATATATATTAATTAGAATACATTACAGCCCCATAGAAGTTTTTATTTCGCTCGTAGGTCTTAAGCACAAATTCATTTTTCTATTAAAATATATTATATTTTCAGAACAGGGTTTACCATTAAGTGTTCATTCAGATTATTTTCCTAAATTCAACAGAATGATTTTTTTTGAGGTGACATCTACATCATATCATCAGGTATCTTTCTATAAATATCTATGAAGTATATTATATTATTTATGATTTTTAAAATCCTCTTGAAAAAAAATTCTGATATATACAGGTAAAAGACCAAAATAAGGCTTTCCAAGTTGTCAAAATTTTATTTCAACCTTTGGTTAAAATAAAATTATTATGTTTCATACCACTAAAAAATTTTAATCGAAATAAGTCCATGGGTTCCTAAATGCATATGTTTTAAATTTATGCTTTCCACCCTAGATCAAATGCTCATGATTGTAATAAATCGACTTCTGTAATGATCAGGGCAGGGGCGTATATAAGGGCAAGGGGGAGGGGGGCAAGAAGGTCCCCCCGGAAATTTTCAAATCTATATATATACACACACGAGTGTATAGCCAATATGAATATTTTTGTTTGAAAAAGTGCGCAAAATTCCCCGTAGGGCGGAAAAAATGTCTCCCTTAAAAAAAAAAAAGGTAAAATGATTTTCACGGGAAGGAAAAAAAAAATTTCCGTTCTTATCTGAATTATTATTTAATAATGTTATCTATTTCTAATAAACTGAATCCGTTAGAGCTGAGTTGATAGGCTTTTTGTAAAAAAGAAACTTAAAATCGAGAAATGCATGATTTGCCTCGTTTTAAGCTTGATTTATATGAATTTTTAAGAAATGAGGAATACTCTTAAAACTACTGTTTTTTTTTTTTTTTATTTTAGGTTAAAGAAATTATCGGCGATGTTAAAAGAATTACCATTAATGGCTGGTTCCATGGAAAAAGTAAAGCACATAAAAAATTAGATTTTAAGCCAATTACAAATGTTGCTTCATGTCGAGAATTAGTAAGTTTTTTTTTTTTTTTTGTTAATTCTCAAATAATATTCTTAATTAAAAATCAAAAAAATATTTTTCAGAATAATAAAGTTATATCTCTTAAAGAAATTATACATGAACTTTATCTTGAATTAAATGATTTAGATAAAATTCGTCATCACATAGTGGAACAAAGTGCTGCATATTTAGGAGATTTTTTTAAAGAAGAACTTTTTAAAAAAATACATAAAAATTTGAGTTTAGATAATTTAAACTGGCAAAATTATGGTCCTCCTAATCATAGGTATTTTCTTTAAAATTTATCATTATATTAATATTAATTAATTAATTCATATATATATAAATTTTTTTTAGGTGTTGTATAAAACTTCAAATAAATGATTGCCCTAATGAATTGTTTGATTTCATTTGTTTGTTTTATAAACCTCAATTTATTAAATATTTAGAAAATTTATGTAAAATTACAATTAATATTCCTTCGACAATATTAGGTAAGTTTATTTATAATTAGATTAGATTAACTCAAGAAAAAAATTCCTCCCCTATAGTGTGATATTTCATTAAATAGCGGAGTTCGATATAATTATAATTTTAATTTTATTCACAGATGAAAAAATTCAAGTTCATATACATAAATGGTCGCCAGGAACCTATACTCTGGTTCATGATAATGATTTGGAATTTAAAATAATGACTTTGGAGTTACTTGTTTTCTTCCTAGATAAAGAGTTTAATGAATGTAATGGAGGCACTCATCATTATATAGCACGTGATGCAGATGAAGAGGTAATTTAAGATAATATACGTAGATGTAGGGTCGTAGCCAGACAGGGATTTGAGGTTCCAAATCCCTCACCTCTCAGAAATCCCGAAATTTATAAATAAACAAAAATGTAAAAACATAGTGTTAACATTTTATTAAATTTACCTGTTTTTTATATTCTTTAAAAATTTAAATCGAGGTATTTTGTTACCCCCACTCTGAAAAAGTTTTCTGGCTACGGCTCTGTTTACATTTATAGTTAAGGCTCTTCAGGAGGCAAGCTGTTCTCATGTTTTTTTTGGAATGAACTTATTTAACGCCGCTTACGCAGGGTGAATTGGGAGAAAGTGTAACGTAACAAAAATGCGTTCCCAGCGTCCGAGCGAAGGCGAGATTAGCCGAAGTCTTGGCGAGGCCACGCCCACCTTCTCCTTCTCTTTATTTCCTTCTTAATACCGTAGGCCTGAAAGCAAGACGTTCCACCTGGCGCAGCTATTTAAATAATTTTCATATTAAATTATATTCTGAGTTGAAGAAAAGGCGTGAGGAACTTCGTTCCTACCTGGGGTCCTACGACCCCACACTTTTGCTTTTTGCCGATAAGATGGCATTGGGGGTCTTAAAAATTTAGCCAAAAAGCCTAATATTACGAAAATTTGCTAACAGATAGCAGGATAGTAGGGCTATATTTAATTCAACGTGATTTCCTGAAGCGCCTTAAGGTTTCCCGCACACTAGCAACTTTTAATCACTAAAATAAAATCTATTATACAATTATTTATTTTCTTTATTTGATTTACAGTTGGCTACTCTTGTACCTGCTAATAATTCTTTATCAATTGTACTACGAGATCACGAAACAGTACGTTTTACCAAGTATTTAAATTCTCTACAAAATACTTTTTATTCAATTTCTATCCTATATACGGATATTCAAGTTCCAGATGCCACATCCTCATCATCATCTGATTCAGAAAATAATGAATAATTTTTTTTTTTAATATCAAATAGAAATTGACTAATTAGCTTGAAAATTTTACTTAAATTTATTTATTGTTTGTAATATAATATTAATAACAATTTATATTTCGGAAATCTAGAAATTCTCAAGCTAAGGATGTCGATGAAAGAAGTGGCTGTCCATCGATTAGATTAAAAAAAAGGGGAGGATGTCAGCCAAAGAGGATAGGCTCTATTGAATGAAAATCTCAATACAAAGAAACATATCGACTTTAAGATAATGTCATCTTCAATTCTTATGAGCTGAAACGAGCATAAATAAAAATTATATTACAACATAACAATAAAAAAAAAAAACATTAGGTCTTACAATATATATATATATATATATATATATATATATAGGGGTGTGTGTGGAGGCCAGTTAAAAAAAAAAAAAAAAAAAAAAAAAAAATATAAATGGGTCATTCTACAAAAATGGGTTAACTTTGTGGTCGAATTTGAAATGCACAAATTGTAACTTTGATTTCATTTGTTTGTAATAATTTTGATAGACAATAGGTTAATTTTATTGTATCCATATAGTAACACTCAGATTTTTTGATTTTTTTTTGTATTAATATATAAGGTTATCAGCCTCTTAGCTTTACAGTTGAAATACTTCCAGGGGACTGACGTTTTTTTTATATAAAACACAAAATATCTGCTAATTGATATGGAATACTTTTTTTTATATATAAAATATAACAATGAAAAGACAGCAAATCCAGTATATATTAATAGTTGAAATAATTATTAATAAATTTCCAAAATATTTACCAGGAGACTGACAAATTGAGTGTTTACAGGCTGATTTTCGACACAAAAATAACAACAGATAATACCCAGTATTTAGGCATAAATGCCATCTTTACACTAATGTGTAAATATCATATTTTTTAAATTTACCATAAGCTGATGCTCGAATCGAGGTACGCGACTTTGAAAAAAAAAAATTTAAAATCAAAATTTATGAATTAACAACGCTTAATAAAATATCTTAGATTATTTTATTATATTGATATGGATAATAATGATATAAATCTAATAGTTTAAAATAAATTTGCATTTAAATGTTCAATTTTTGAGCAGGTGCATTCCAGGGGATTGACTTTTTAGGGTTAAAAAAAAAACTAATATTTTCATTAAATTTTTTTAAATTTCAATATTTATCATGTGTGCCTAAAAATTATTAACTTTTTCTATTAACTGATGTTTAAAAAAAGTCAATGGTAGTCACTGAATTATTTGCATTACTTGGAGTTAACAAATTTTTGTAGAATGACCCATATATGGACCCTGTTATGCAATGGTGTGTCAAAGACCAAAAAATTCAAAATTGTGAGTTAAGCACGGAATATTGTTTCAAATGCTTTAATTAATAGTATTTTTTATGAAATATGTCCTAAAAAAATTTATATTTAATGTTACTTGCACAATTGACAAGAAAAATTATATATAATCCAATGTAAACAAAAAACTTTATTGTTGATTTTCTCAAAACTCGATGTTTGGTCTTTGACACACCATTGCATAACAGGGTCCATATATAGTCTACATGCTAATATTATATTATACATACATGATAATATATTGTATAATAACAACTCTATCTGCATCTTGATGGTGAATTCATTGAGAGTGTGAATATTGTAAAACCTAATGTTTTTTTTTAAATTAAAAAAGAAAGATTGTTATGTTGTTGTAATATAATTTTTTATGCTCGTTTCAGCTCATAAGAACTGAAGATGCCATTATCTAATTAAAGCCGAAACGTTTTCTTGTATCGGGATTTTCATTTGATGTTAGACTGACATCCTCTCCTTTTTTAATCTAATTCTCAAGCTAATACTGAATAACCTATTTTTTAATATTTATAAAAAATAAATATTTAATGTTCTTACTTCTCTATAAAACAATACATTTTCTCTTTTATGGGTCCAGTTTTTCAACCTGTCTTTATGCACTCCGAAGGTGAATAGAAATTAAGTCATTTAAAAAATCTACCCTATTTATATTATCATTTTACATATCACTTTCCAAAATAAAAGAATCTGATTTTTGGTTTAACTGTGGTTTATTTGTAAATAATACAACGTTTCGGCCACTCATTCTGTGGTCTTCTTCAAGTACAATTCAGTTAAGATTACAAAGGTTGTTACATCTGTGACAATCTTTGTAATCTTAACTGAATTGTACCTGAAGAAGACCACAGAATGAGTGGCCGAAACGTTGTAATATTTACAAATAAACCACAGTTAAAACGAAAACTCCAAAAAAAAATCACTTTCCAAAGTTTTCTTACATCTTATTATTATGAAAATCGATTTACTCGAATAATAAAGTTCAGTATTGATCAATAGAAAAGGTATTAATATATAATGTTCTACCAAGATAATGAGAAACTTCATACGAGTTTGTTAACTCGCCAAAATGCTTCTAAAGTTACCCACCATATTCTACAGATCTGGCACCTTCGGACTATTAATTCTTTCGACAAAATTATTTAGACGGCAAAATCTTATTTATCAGGAAAGACCACACGTTTTATGAGCGTGGAATCATGCTACTGCCAGAAAGAGAGCAAAAGGCATTGGAACAAAATGAAGAATATACTCGTATAATTCAATAAAATATTTATACACTTTAAGAAAATTGTCTATCATTTTCACAAAAAAATTTCTTTCCGTACAACCGAATAATTTGAAAGGCCCTGGCCTAGCATGACATTTAGGAAATTGATTTTTATTAAGGTAAAAAAAAAAAATCTTTCTAAACAAGTAAAAAATGTTTTTTTTTTATTTAAAAAAAAAAAATAAATAAAACAAGTGTCTACTTGATATATATTGGTAATAAATGCAAAAAATCATTCTTAGTCAAAAGATGTATATAAAAGATTTTCAATTTTCTTTGAGGTAGATTTTTTTTTTTTAAATAAAAATGGATAAATTTGAGTTGGCAATACAAATTTTTCACCTGATTGCACTCGCGAAATCCGTTGCTAAGGGAGTGTACAAGTATTACGTAACGCAATTTGGGGGGTCACGTAAAACGTTACCATGCGTTACAAGGGGGAGGGGGGTTGAACAACGCGTTACTTAACTGGTATTTAAGCGACTTTCCGGTACTTTGCGCAACAAAATTGTGTCTTTTAGATAAAAATGGCCACTTGAGCGCTTTACGTAACGTCTAGGGGGGGGGGGGGGGTCCAGAAAAATGTTACGGCGCGTTACATGGGGGAGTGGGGGTCAAAAATCTTCAAAAATTGCGTTACGTAATACTTGTACGCTCTCTAAATCAAATTTAGAGCCAATAAAAAATAACAATCATTATAATTTACAATTGTTATAATATATAGGTATGGCTTTACTGCTTATGCCATAATTCCATTAATTGAAAATCTGTCATAATTTACATCCAAATAAATAAACAACAAATTTTTATTAAATAAACTTTTATAAATATTTTTCTCTATTAAAAAATATAAATCATTTTAAATTCTCTGGTTTATAAAGAATTATTTTACTTAAATTTATATATATACATAGAGTGTCTGAGGACAAAAAGCCGATACTCGAAAAAAGTTAGTATAAACATAGGAGATTGGGAGAAAAAAAACAACAAAATAATAATGAACATATGTAAATTATTGAATATATATTAATTCAAATATTTCAACCAAAGAGCATTCGTTTATCTGCATTAATATAATATTATATCATGAGGTTAGTCATTATTTTGCTATTTTTTTTTCTCTCAACCTCCCATGTTATGTTAACTGATATAAATATGTGTAGGTTGAGGACGCGAATGCAATTAACAAAAAAATCTTTATTTTCCGGATTTTTATTAAAAAGACGACTGGCTCTGCACTTAGTTCCAGTTTGGATCAATTGGGTGCATTTACATTCCAAAAAATCTAGTGTGAATGGTCGGACCATATTTTTTTTGTGTCGAGTTATATTGAATGCTTGAAATAAACTATGGTTATTTTTCAAAATTTTAATCCCATATTTTGATATTTTATACATAAGAGAGAATCTTGAACAAATATAAAATTTCATAATAGGAAAAAATTTTTTTAAATGTGTAAAAAGTTCCAAATGGGACCCCCTTTTGAATCGAAATTAACATACAAATCCCCATATGGATTTAATATTAGCTCTATGAAATGAAGAGCCGAAAAATTAATTTGAAAAATCTGAAATACTACATCAATAAAGTGTGCTTCAAACAATTTCCCGGGCAAAATGAGAATATACATTTTTAAGAGGATCTAAAAAATAATTGATTAATGAATTTTAATCAAAATCGTTAGAGCCAATTTTGAGAAAAAAAAAAAAAAAAAAAACTCAAAAAGTACATCAGTAAAGTAGTAGTACTTTTTGACCGATTTTCTTAAAAAGCTTATTTTAACTGTCCGGGAGGGTACCTAACTTAAATATAAAATTTCATTCCCGTAACTCAATTTCTATATGCTTAAAATCGTTACACACACAGAGAGAGAGACCAATTTGCGGGACCCACTTTTTTGAACCTCAAAATATGGATATCCATCAAAATCTCGACATCTAATTTTTGACATGATTGCAATAGTTTCTCTCCATATATTATATTTATAGGTAAGAGAAAGTAAAAATATAACACGATTTCTAATGTAACTGTAGGCCTGATGATAGATGACCGAAACTAGAATCAGTTTGAATTCGCCTAACTTGCACATATTTACTCGATACTTTGATATTGAATTTACTTGTTATATTCTTCCTATTCCATATTCATTGGAGTAATTAATATGTAATATAACAAATGGTCGGTTTAGTATTACTCAGCGTTCAAGCGGCTTAACTCAGCATGTAACTGCTGCGAAACTGCATTTCAATTGATGTTTAATGAAAGCCGCCATAGCTACGGAGCAAGAGCCTCAGTTTTAAAACAATGAATCGATGCCAGCGTCCAAGCCCTTGTTTCAATGTATATTATTATAAATAAAATGAAAACCAAAAGGTTTGTTTTTAACTTTTACATTCAGTGTATAATCTCGTTAACAAACAGCCTCTATTTTTTTTTTTTTTTACAATTTTAATACAATAATCTCTCCAAATTTGACCTTTTATCCCTGGACACCTCCAGTAAATATATTCAATAAATAATATACTATATATATAAGCATATAGATCGGTGTTTCCCAACCTGGGTCCCAAGTCCCACATGAGGTCGGGAACAATTTGAAAATGAATCCGTCGCTCGTTCAAAAACCAATCGTCATCTATTTTTATTAATTTTTATATTTATTATTTTAAAAAAAGTTTTTTTTCAAATCGCGAAAACTTCTATTTGACCATAATTTTATATTAAAATGAATCCCAAAGAATTATTTTTTTTTTTTTATAAATAAATAAATTAAATTTTTTTTTTTTTAACAGCTTTAAAATTTTATAATTCTCTCCCTATTATATTTTTTGAGAGGGAGAAGAGCTTTGGAATTTTAAAAACCCTTCAGTTTTAGGATCACAAAAAAAGGTTGGGAAACACTGATATAGTCTTTCAATTCAAGACAGGAATAAATTATAATTAATATATATATATTTATCAACTCCCGGTGGTACCTACATTTTTTCAGCCTTTCATGTTAATAAATATAAATATTGGTTATATTAAATATATATATTTATATAATAAATTATTACTTCAAACTTACTTATATTAAAGAATAAAATATATATTTTGTAAAAAATAAACAATTTGAATAAGCTATCTTCTAAATACCAGTGGTTCTCAAATTTTCGGATGAAAAATCACATTTAAAAAAATTGATGAGTATTCTAGTATTGGAAGGGTTGATATTTTCTCCCCTGGTCCCAGTTTCGGTGAAGATGTCCGGGTTGTCTCTCTCTCTTTGGAATTAAAGAGAAGAGAGAACTGACGATGATAATTATAGGAATGATGATTTTCTGGTGTTACAATTGTAACACTCTTAAGCGTAGATGGGTGAGATGGATAGATGAAAATCACGAGGTACTTTTCTCGATTGAGCAGTAATATAAAAAAATTGACATGGTGTTTCGTTCATTGGTTCGTATTATATAGAGATGTTGATAAACATTGTATTTTATATGCCAAAATGGTTATTATTATTAAATAAACTTTATATTTTCATATTTGACATAAAATTTTCCATTTCTTTTGCGTGTATCATTTGAGTGAAGAAGATATTATCTGGAGGGCTATGTGGGTCTGGATTTTTTATTCACTGGCTGCTTGAGTGAGAGTTACAAATATTTCAAATTATCCTGGGAAAATTAAGAAATTCTACTGGTAGGGATCGATTTCCTGAGAAAAGACGAATTTTAGGAATGCCTAGAGGCCATAAATCAATCAAGTCCACAGTGTGATGGAAGCCTAGTTTCTTTATTTAATTTGTAAGATATAACAATAACTTACAAACTCCATGATTTAGATTGATGAAATTTGATATGTGATTCATCATATATGAACTATGAACTACGTTACAAAAGCAGCGAACTTTCTTGAGTTTTAAGAATCGAAATGCAAACTCTGATTTGTGCGCCCCTCCTATTTGTAATGTGAACTCAGAAATTGAATTGATCTTTCAACTATCAAACTAATTTCATAAATTGTATTAAATTTTTTTGGAAAATTTATCTTGGTGGGAAGAAGTGAGAGAGCTAGTCATGTCTGAGGAGGATATTCTCGAAAATTTTTGAGAACCACTGATTTAAACCTCTACACATTAATAATGATGCATGATATATTTAAAGCTTTAAAAATTTCATTAAAAAAATTCTATATGATTCGAAATCGCAGAATTGGGAAGAGATCAAATCATATAAGCAAAGCATTAATAGCAGAATATAATAGATGAATATGAGATGAAGGTGATTAGATGATATTTTTCTTATTTGGTGAGTTTCTCTTGTAGCCATTCATCAGTTAATTCATCCAATTCACGAACTTCAAAAGATCTTGTGAGATCCGCTTCTTTTTGCAAAGCTAATTTTGTGCCAGCGTACATTATCTGTAATTCTATTTGGCTATCTGAAAACAAAATATTTATATTAACATCAATCAAAGTTCTTTAGGGGCTTCTTAGAAACTATTTTATGTTCATTTTCTCTAATCATATCAGTAGTAGATGGGTCAAGTTTTAACAATCTAAAGAATGAACTTAAAAAAAAAAAAATACTTTAAAATGCCTCACTAGTTTCGGACTAAAGATTCAATTTGCCCTCCTGAAGCCCCTTAAAGTCATCAATAAATACAGTAGTTTGTCGACAAATAACTAGCACATTTATGCTTTTGCTATTCAACTTGTCTTTTCCTGTTGCTACACACTTCATGCCCCAGGAGAATATCCCATGAAGCTCCAGTGTTTACTTTTAGTGTCGTCAAATCCTTATTCTGCACACAATGATAAGAGATGAATCATCTCTGTTATTACTGACAAAGCCTGGTTAGATCACATGCGTATATTATAATATGTGAACTATTTTCAATAACTGAGGATGACCCAATAAATTTAGGCCGAAACGTCTTATTCAGTGAATTTCATTGAAACTGGTGCACCCACTCTGGCTGATATCTCTATCTCTCCATTACAAATACATCACAGCCACAAGCAATAATTAATATACCCACAAAAGGGTTGATGAATTCAAATATTTAAATTTGTTAAAGAGTGTTGGCCAGTCAATACTTGATGAAATATTTATATTAAGTTAAATAATAAAATTTACCTCTTGGAGTGATATAAATAAAACACATTGGATATGAAATTCTGCCATCCTTATGTTCCAATTTGTAGCTATAAATTACATATCGGGGTTGATGTTCGGGCAGAATTTGTCTCAATTCTTCTAAACTTGTGTCCTGCAAATTCAGTTATTCATTTAAATTTAATGAATTCTAAATATAATTTGTATAAATAAATAAATAGTAAATTGTAATCTATATTAATGTAACATTAATTATTATATATATGAAAGAAAATGAAATGTATATATATTTCATTTTTTTTTTTAATCAAATATTTTAGATTGTATACACAAAATTATGATTTTCTTATTAAAATAGAAACTAATTTTTCAAGATAAGCGAAATTATAATTATAAAAATATCTAAATCAGATAATCTGTGGAAGCATCCGCTCAAATGCTCGGATCTTGGATACGCCCCTTTGTTTATTAGTATATTTATGTTTTATCAACATCTTAGAATGAATTGTATAAATATTTCTAGCTTAAAAGGTCTGAAGATGGCATGTTAGAGCCTTGTCGAAACGAGAATAGTTTTTTAAAAGAGAGACTTATTGACCACTTCTTGTCGATTGAATTAATAAAATAAATAAAAGATTTGTAATTTTTGATTTGAGTCAATTTTGGGCCATCTATTTAATTAATGATCTTATTGAATTAAATTGGCTGACAAAAATATTGGGGGTTTTTTTTTTAAAGTTAATCCAATATATCTTAAAGATAATGTAATTTATTAAACATTTAATAACGAACTATTTTATAAAAAATTTATCACTAATCAATCTACTACTATCTACTAATCAATAGAAATAATATTAATGGAAGTAAAGACAAATATATGTATATATATATATATATATACGTATATTTATCTTAATGCTCGACTAAATTTTATAACTACTTCTGATTTTCTTCATATTTTTGGAAATCCTTATAAAAACAAATTTTCAAATAAAATATAACTAAACGTATCGAAAATATGACCCAATTAATATCGATTTATCTTTCTTTGATTTATTTAAATTGTAATTTTTGATTAAAATTATTTGTTTCTTGTTAAATTTATATGGAAATATATAACATAGTTGATAATAAATGTTTAATAAATTATAATATCTTTAAAATATATTAAATTAATATTTCTAATAAAAATGTAATTTTTTTGTTCGCAACTGAAGTTAAATTTTTAGTTTTAAAAAGTATTTTTTTTTTTTTTACCTCACAAGTATCATCAACTCGTATGCATTGTTTTTCTCTATCAACTTTTACTAAAAAAATAAAAAAATTTAATATTTTGTAGCAATTGATAATTGAGAAATGATTAAAAAAAAAGAAAAAAAAAACTTACAAATAAGAGCTGTGTTGGTTTCACTTTTTTGAAAGCGAAACTTTTTTAAAGCCTCTTTAACGTCATCACCAATATCGCAAACTTTGACTTGGGACTGAAAAAATTATTACAAATTGATAGATAAATGAATTATTATAATAAATAAAAATAAAATTTTACTTACCATGATGAATGAAGTTTGTGAATATTTTGAAATAAACTATATAACAATAACTTAAACAAATTATTTATGGCTATATCACATTTTAATTTGTGTAGTTTATTTGGAATGTTTGTTTATTCAATTGAATAAATGATAAAAATATATAAAAAAAATAAATCAATTAATAGTTAAAAAAAAACACTTGATATTTGGGAGGATTCTGAGAGAAATCAAACAGGAAAAGGAAATAGTTAGAAAGAACGCCGCTTGATAGCGCTGATAGCGTCATGAGTCATGGGAAATTTATTTTAAAAATTTCGTCTTTATATAAATAAATTTAACCCGTAAATGCCGAAAAGGGTTTAAAAAAAAAATAGGAATATATTTATATTTTGTTACCATAGCAACCATTTCAAGAAAGTAAAAATTGATTTTTACTTTCTCTTTAAATTACCCATTTAAAAATAATTTATATTCTTTGGATTCCGTCCCCACCCCCAGCCTCCTCCCACTCACGAAGGCTCAAAGAATCTTGGCCAATCACCTGATAGAAGGCTTAAGACAATCAGCTGGGTCCCGAGTCTAAATACATCCAAATGTAAAATCTACCTGTATATTCAAATAGCAAAGTCAAAGAGGCTTCAGTAGAGTGGGGGCAGTGATAAGTGAAGCACCTTCCGTGTTAATCGTGTTCATCTATGGTGTTCATCCATCATTTGGAACATGGCGTCGCGTGGAGCAGGCGACTCTAAGCTGGGCTCCTGCAAAAAAATTGGCGTTTCTCCTAAACTTTAAGGACATTCGAGGTAAATTTCATTTCTCCACGTACATTAATACTTGATTTATTATTTTAAATATTAGAAATATAAATGCCTCCACAAAAAATAATTATTTATTATATATAATCGTGATTGTGATTTTACAAAAATGTATTCCCATGAATCAGTGTGGGAATATAACAAAATATTTATATATGGAGGTGGTCCGAAGCTTGTTTCTAGGTGAGGAGTGCATCTATTTTTTAAATTTAATAAAATAAATAAATAAAATATTTAAAGACATAGTAAAGTAGAGTAATTGATTTGGCTCTCTCTGCTTGAATCCCTTGCTAGGGTCCGTATGCAAGTCAGGACAAGTTTGTTGGATGGGTTAACTAATACAATAGGAACGTATCATAGCTTAGCATATGGATTACAAAATTAGTATAGGGGCTAATCCACTAAAGCAGAGCAATATTCTTACAGTTTATATCTAAATCTATAACGAATTGTGGCTGTTATATAAATTAGATGAAGAGGATGCAGCCAATAAATATGAAAAAATTATTAATAAAAATAGAAAACATTTATTTAAATAGATCGAAATGTTAAATATTTTTCTCATTCAAGGCTTTGCTCTCAACTTTTATCAACCTAAATATTTTTTTCATTCGATATAAATATAAATTTTCTTTCCGAATTCTTTTGATATCGTTTGATAAGAGAGAGTTCCTAAAAGAAGTTCTTTTTTTCAGATTCGTGTTTCTCCGGTGCAATTGAAATTTGAATCAGAATTCAAGCAGCTTCGAATGACTTTCACTGCCCCCCAGGGTAAGTACAGTATTTCATAGGCTAATCACACATACACCCCTCTCCAACCCTACAGACTTACACGCAAAATGCATCTAAATATTATAAAAATATGGTGTGACTGGTAGCACAGCACACAACTTTCTCTTTCCTTCAGTAATTTATAGTTTGGTTACAATTCTTATAAGAATTGAAACTTAATATTAGTAAACTTACTTCTTGTTTAATACTTTCTTATATTTACCTCAGAATAGGCCTATATATTATTCCTTCTCCAATTAATTAAGAGATTTATTATTTTAATTTCTTAAAATTTTGCTCATTTAGACTACTAGTTTCAGAAATTAAAAAACCCATACGGACATTCATATACAGGTCCAAATCCCTATTTCCGAATTCCTTTGATATCTTGTGAAAAGAGAGTGAGATTCTAAAATATATTCTCTTTTGCAGATTCGTTTGTGTTTGTGTTAGTGCTAGTGCTGGTCGGGGCCGGCGCAAGTTCTTCTCCCCCCCTGGGAAAGATTTGTTTTTTCCCCCCCCCAACTAAAAATTTAATTTTTCCCCCCCCCTCCCTCTTTCTCTCTCCTTTTTCAAAAATTTTTTTTCGGATTTTTTTTTTTTTTTTTTTGTTTAACAATTTTTTTTTTTTTGTGCCCCCCGGGCAATTTTTTTTTTTTTTCTCTCAAAAAATTTTTTTTTCTGGGGAAAAATTTTTTTTTTTTTTTTTGTTGAAAAAAAATTTTTCTTTCCCCGCCCCCAAAATTTTTTTTTCCTCGGCCCCCCCCCGGAAATATTTTTTTTTTTTTTTTTTTTTCCCTTCTTCCTCCTCTTTCCTTCGCGGCTTCGCGCCGGGCTGGGTGGGGGGGGGGGGTGCTAGTGCCAGTGCAAGAGGACTTGGAAGCTGAGGAGCTGAGCGCAACGACTGCAGGAGCTTCGAGTGACCTTCAGTGCCCCGAGAGGTAAATATTGCATACTCTTGTGGTAACATGCACCCTCCCACCCACCCACCCACACTCACACACACCCTCACCCTCACACACACATACATAGGGATATATAAATTCATAAATCTAATAATATAATAAAAATTAATTATCTGTTTCTAATGAATTTTTTTCTTTTTTTTTTACAGAACTCCGAGACGGTATCAAAGGTAATAATTGCATGGTGCAAGAATATTGAAGGGGGTAGATTAGATTAGCTTTTATTAGGATGTTTTTTTTTTCAGCTGACCCCAAATAGAAATTTTCATAAATAATCGTTTTAATGAATAAATTGAAAATAAAATAATTTTCACTTTTAATTAATTTGCATTTTAAAATTTTCATTTCTAATTTTTTAATTAAATTTGGATTTTATTAAAAAAGTTTTCAAAAATTTGATATCAATTTTTATAAAAATTTTTTGCTAAAAATTTAACTTAATTTTTTTTTAATTTTAATAAAAATTAGATTACACTTCCTCCACACCTGCATCGGGGGAGGGGATGTCTCTCTCTCCTGCACCGAGGGACATCATCAACTTGGTACCTAGAACTTAAGGTGTGATTTATTTACGAATACAAATTTAAATGTATTCACTTTTTTGTTTCTATAATTTGAAAATTCATTTTCACACCTTAATTGTAGTTTATTAGTTTAAATATAAAGGGTGGGAGGGATGCACCATGCCAACGATAGGGATTTTATTTTTGAACCTGCAGCTACTGCTCATGAAGCAAATAGTGGAGAAATCAACGAGAATATTTTTCAATTTATGCCTCTGTTGGATATTCGTCGTTGCTATTAGCTTCAGGTGTCTTCTTTAATCTTTAGCTAGTTCGTTTTGTTAGGGGCCCTTGGTTTATTTGTATTTAGGATCCTACAGAGAGGTAAAATGAATTATATCTCTCGTTGATTTGCCCATGAACGATTCATAAGGAGATGCGGTCAGATCTGAATGAAAGATTGAGGCCCAGGTTCTCAAGTGTCTTGTGTTTGCGAAAAGACGTCTTTTCAAGACGCAAAGGGAGTCTGATGTTTTTGTATCTTTGAGGTTGGGTTTGAGGTGGCTCTATGGGTAAACGAGGCTCAGGGAGGGATGTCGTTTTTCCAGGGCTAGCCTGGATGTAAATAACGCATACCCTTAAGGCCAGGGACAGGCCCGAGGGCCCCGCCGATCTGATGGTGGGGACCGGGTATATACAATTACAATTCGTTCGTATCTTTAATTAGGCTAGGTAGGATCTCTAAAGCCCCCTGGTCTCTCGTTTACTCGTAATCCAAAAAATCACGTTCATTCTCACTGATATGATTTCTACAGACCCCCGAAATCTCAATTCTTTTTTGAAATTTCGCATACTCCTTTTGATGCGAATAATAAAAAGAATTGTTCGCGAATTTCGGCCTAAATTCTTTTTGAATTTCTTTCCAAATTTTGTTTTTGTTTTATTTTAAAGGAAAAGAAGTCTTCAAGATTAAATATTATGTGAAATTTGAATAAGTAAGTAAATTTTATATACAATAGTTATTAAAATAAAAAGAGAAAAATTAATTCAAATTTTATATTTTTCAGATGACTTGTATTTCTTTGACGTTCTTCTTGTTTTCATTTTGGGAAATAAAAACATAAACTTATTTAATAATACAAATGAAGGAAACATGTTGGCGTTTCATTATCATCTATTGGTATCAACTCATAGAATTTTGTTGTTTTGGATCTTTTAATATGTGCAGTAAGTAAATATAAATTAAAGGCGCTCCTTCTGAAATTTGCCCTTTGAGCATTAGGTACAGTGAGGGCCAATATTAAGTCCCACCCATGCGTTTTCTACTTGTGATTATTTCATTGTTTTTATAAAAGAAAATGAAAATCTTTATTGGAAATTTTCTAGGTTTTAACAATGAAAGTTTCCATTAAAAAATATATAATATTTTTTTTTAAATAATCACAAGTAGAAAACACATGGATGGGACTTAATATTGTCCCTCGCTGTACGCCACTTTTTATTTGAACTTGTGATGGGTGATCAAATTTGACAATTTTTTCTGCATTTTTATATTAAATTTCTTACAACCGCGAACTCATTTTTTAAAATGAATTTTTCTATTTTTTTTTATAAAGTGAAGTGAGGTGCAAATAAAAAAAAGAAGTGTTAAGAAGATTAATTTTGAAAGCAACAAAATTTCAAATGTAAGTAAATTTTAATTAAGTGATAAAATCAAAATATGGAAAGTAATATATATTTTTTTTTAGGTAAAGGTGAGGTTAGGTGGGCTATGAGGGGAGGAGGAGGCCCAAAAGAAGAAAAAAACAATCTTTCACTACAAATTTTGGATTAAAAATATCCTTATTGGGTGTCTGAAGAATCTTCAATTGCCCAGCTTACAGTTTTTCTAATTATAAATTGCAATTCTTTTTTGAAATTTCTTTTAATGGGAATAATAAAAAGAATTGTTCGTGAATAACATTTTTATTGCTTGAATTCTGTTTTTGTATCTGGTGTGACCGCACAGTACACAACTTTCGATTATCGAAGGCATGTTGTGTGCTGTTCACAGCAGTTTTTTTTTAGGAGAATCGACTCCTTTTCAAAATAATGATTATTAACTTAAAATAATTAAAACTAAAAAAAAATCAAAAAAATGTACATTGTACACTTTAAAAGAATATATTCAATTCATATTCAAGGATGACTTGGCTTCATCGGGTCAAGAGAGACATGACCGAGCTTGGCCTGTCGGAGACACCAGCATTGGATAGGGGGGAGTGGAGGGGAAGAATAAGGTCCGCCGACCCCGCACCGCGGAAATAATCAGGCGAGGACAGAAGAAGAAGTTTCAATTTTTTAAAAATGTCATTACTTCCAGGATGGATTCGAAACCAAGTTGTGTTGAAAATTCACATACCTAATCTGCTCCTTAATCCGCTTATCCACTTGCCTCCTCATTCAAGAAAGAAATGAAGTTTTTCTATAAATCATTTGGACATTGGTCACTATTAGTAAAATAGTGGTAGATGGATGATTGTCTACGGGCCGCGCTGGGGCGGCGAAACAATCCGCGCAAGGGGCAGCGGGCGGAACAATAATGGGCACTCCTAAGCCAAGATGGAACAGCATACGCCGAATGCTGCGTGAGTAAGGGGGAGCTTAGTCTTAGTATGCCAACTCTGGATACCAGGCGACTTCCAGTTTCAATTAGCCTTCTTGTGGCATGCAGGGCTCTGCTGTAAATGATCGATATTTCCCTAGCCTAGATTTAAGGCATGAAGGAAATGAGCTACTAAGTTGAAATTTTATATTTAAGTTAGGGACCCTTCCGGACAGTCAAAATAAGATTTTGAAGAAAATCAGCCAAAAAGTACTAGTGCTATTTCAGTTTTTTTCGAATTTCTCAAAATTCGCTGGAACGATTTTTATTAAAATTCATAAATCAACTATTTTTTACATGTTCTTTAAAAAGTATATTAATAAGTTTTTTCCTTCCTGTTTGAAGTACACTTTACTGTTGAGGTATTTCAGATTTTTGAATCTGGCACAGTACAGTACCAGGGAATAGATACAGTAAACAACTTTCGATTACCGAAGGTAAGGTGCCCCCCAGGCACAGGGGTTCCAAATCCATGTAAGCAAAAATTCGTAAAATGTTAAAAAAAAAAAATAATTATATTTCAAAATAAACTACTTACAAGGTTTCCTTTAAGAATCCCTGATTTTCTTTGTATTGCAAATCAAATTTTGTGCCAATAATGTCAATCAGTACTGCCAACGAAGATTTAAAAATGAGTGAGAAATTTTCTATGCAAAATTCATATCATTCGGCCCACAGATCCTGATTCGGCCCATTTTTTAAGTAATTTTTTCCAACTTAACTCACTTCATTCCATTTTTCTATCCTCAATTCACATTATTTGACTTTTTTTTAGGTAATAATCCTTCTATACTAAATCTTATACTATTAAACGAACAATGTACAATTTATATATTTATTTATTTGTAAGCACAACATTTTTTCGGAAAAAGGCTTTAAAATTTCATCTATATAGTGTGACTTATATATATATTTTAAATCGTGTGCCAATAGCGATAGTAATGCTCTCTACTCATCTGTAGTAAGAGTTACTTCTTATAGCTGTCAAAACTATCCATTTAGAATATCTATGATTCTATTTTACTGGGAGTTGCCAATCTATATTTGTATATTTAAGATATATTCTTTGATTGATTGTAAACAGGCCTCTCATTTATTAGATAAAATATCATGAATTTTATTATAAAACATTTATCCATTTACTCAATACCTATTGATGAAATGTGAACATGTCAAATTTTCCATGAACAAATCCAATCATAAACACTAATATAATCAAAAATAAATAAATACTTGTCAAGTAATAATGGCCTTTTTGGAGTGGAGAAGATTTAACTTTTTTGATTTAAATCATAATACAGATTCTGGAAAAATTGCCGAACATCTGAAGAATGCAAATTTAACGGCATTTACTAGTGGAAATGGTCATTTAATAATTGGTGATTCAGAAGGAAACATTCATCTGGTGAGTCGGATGTATCATATAAGTACTTTTAAAGCCTACGAATTGACTTTGACACATGCTCAACAAATTGGACAATCATCATTATTAGTTACTATTGGAGATGATGAACCGGGAATTAATCCACTTATCAAAGTATGGAATTTAGAAAAATTAGATAAACAAGGTCTGCCTTTATGTGTACGAATTTCAAGAGCCATTCCGAACAATAAGCCAGTGCATGCAAGTGCTTTATGTGTTCATGAAAATCAAAATATCTTCGCCATTGGATTCTTTGATGGCTCCGTAATATTGTATAGAGGAGACATTACCCGAGAAAGGACAAATAAACAAAAAGTACTCAAAGATGGTAATTTTCCTATAACTGGATTAGCTTTTCAGACATCAGGAAAAGTTATTTATCTATTTGTTGTTACTCAAGGTAGTGTTTATTTATACAATATATCAGTAAAGGATAAAGAAACTAAAACAAGTCTTGATGGAATGGGATGTGCAAAAAGATGTTGTGTTCTTGCAGAATCCTCTCAAGAGAGTCATTTTATGATTGGAAGAGATGATGCAGTTTATTGCTACACCAGTGATGGAAGAGGACCATGTTATGCTGTTGAAGGAAAAAAAATTATGTTGGAATGGTTTCGATCATATCTTATAATTATTGCCAAAGATAAAATAATTTCACGAAATTCTGTCTCAAATGCCAGTCCAGATTTGGAAAAGCATATGGTTACTGTTTTAGATATTCAAAACAAATTCATCGTTTTCTCAGCTTCAATGAAAGAAATTAATGCTGTTTTTACGGAATGGGGATCTTTTTATATTTTAGGAAGCGATAAAAAATTATATCAACTTATGGAAAAAGATCTCCAATCTAAACTGTCACTTCTTTTCAAAAAGAATCTTTATGACGTTTCAATTAGAATTGCAAAGAATCATCAATATGACGAAGAGGGTCTTGTGAATATTTTTCGTCAGTATGGAGATCATCTTTATTCAAAAGGTGATTTTAATACAGCCATAGAACAATATATAAAAACGGTTGGAAAATTAGAACCAAGTTATGTAATAAGGAAATTCTTAGATTCCCAACATATAGATAAATTAACCCTTTATCTACAAGCTTTACATAAAAAAGGATTAGCTACTGAAGATCATACAACCCTTCTATTAAATTGCTATAGTAAACACGATAAAGATAAGCTCAAAGAATTTATTATGACTAAAGATAGAGAAATTGATTTCGATGTTGAAATTGCAATTAAAGTTTGTCGTCAAGCCTCCTCAGAAGATGCTCTCATGTTGGCTCAAAAACATGGAAAACACGAATGGTATTTAAAAATTCAAATAGAAGATAGACATCAATACAAAGAAGCTCTGGAATACATATCGAAATTAGATTTTGAAGAAGCAGAAGAGAACATGAAGCTTTATGGAAATGTTCTTGTTGATAATGCGCCTGTAGAATCAACAAATTTCTTGAAGAAATTATGTACATGTTATAAACTTTCATCTTCTCAATCTAATGATCAACTTGGTTTAAATGGAGGACGTCAACCTTTGAGAGCCGATCCATCCTACTTCATTCCAATATTTTTACATAATCCAGATAAATTGGGAGAATTTTTAGAATATTTAGTTAATTATCAAACTAATTGGCCTGAAATAGTTTATAATACTCTATTAGAAAATTATTTAAATAAATGGTCTAGTGCCACAGAAGATAAAAAAGTTGAATATGAAACCAAAATTATGAAAATAATCCAAAGTTTAGACTCTATATATAATTATAATAAAAATCATATATTAATTCTTTGTCAAATTCACAATTTTAAGGCTGGAATAATGCATCTTTATGAAGAAGCCAAACTTTATCTTCAGATTGTGCAATATCATAGTAAACAAAGAGATTATAAATCTATGATTTCAAGTTGTCGACGTTTTGGAAATCAAGATCCAAACCTTTGGGTACAAGCCCTGTGGAGCTGTTGTCGAGATTCTCAAACGCCAAATCATATTCTTTCTGAAATCCTTAATTTTATTGAAAAAGAAAAATTACTTTCACCTTTATTAGTGGCTGATGCCCTTTCTAATTCAAAAAGTGCCACTTTAGGTGAAGTGAGAGGCTATTTACTCAAAGTCTTGCAATCAGAAAAAGATTTAACCTCCCAAGAACAGCATTTGATTGAAAAATACAAAGAAGAAACTCAGAAAATCAGAGACAAGATTGAAACAATTAAATCAAGTACAATGATTTTTCAATGCTCAAGATGCAGCGCTTGTAATCACCAACTAGAGTTACCATCTGTTCATTTTGTTTGTCAACACTCATATCACCATCATTGCTTTCAAAGTTTTACTGAAAGTGATAATGAATGTCCTGCATGTCTACCAGAAAACAAGAATATTTTTGATATCATCAAATCTCAAGAACATAGTCGCGATTTACATGAAAAGTTCCATAGCCAACTTGAAGGTTCCGAAGATGGTTTTTCTTTAGTTGCTGATTATTTTGGAAGAGGAATTTTTAATAAACTAACTCTGGTCAGTGAGATTAAACAACAACAATTGCAACAACCTACTCCAGTTATACTAAATGTTTCTAATATTCCATCAAAGACATTAAATTATGGAGCTGGTGCTGAAGCAAGATTGAGGCAAATGGAAGGTCACAGTAACATTGCTGGTGCTAAAGTTCAATCAGAAGGTCGAATGAGACTTGAAGAGAATAAATATAATTCTAGTCTAACTGCTGAAACCAATTATTCACAATCTTTAAAATCATCTCAAATAGGAATACCCATAAAACCTTCTAGTTCTCTTACCAAATCCCCATCCATTTTTCCATCAACATCTCTTGGTAAATCAATTCAAATAAATAAGACAGAGTCCTTAAAAAATCGTTTTGAAGATGACTACGATGAAACAATGAATCCCTTCGCTGAAGAACCAAAAAATCCGTTTGAAGAAGATGAAGATGAAGACCAAGATGATGATTATGATAAAAATTTAAATCCATTTGCTAATTAATATTCATTTATACATTCAAGTTTGTAAATTTATAATTTTTTTGCAAATGTATGAATAATATGTTAAAACATTCTAATAAAATGACATTATGTAATTTATATCTTTAAAATTTAAATTATACAAATAAATAGAAAATATTACTAAAGAATTATTTCTTTCTTTCAATAAATACTATTTTACATAAAAAACTAGATCCTGATTTGCCTCCATATCTTTATAGAATTTAAAACATATACATTTTATTTATTATAAATATTATATTTTGTTAATATATCAAAATTGGGAGAAATATGATATGAAAATAAAAAATGGAATATAACTTTTATATAGATATTTTATTATGTTAGTTATAATTCTAAAGTAAACAAAAAGTATATAATTAAGTGAGAACATCAATACTTAGTTTCAATTTATTTTGCTCAATTTACATACCATCTATTACAATAGTATTGAGACTAAAGCCCGGTAGATAGGCAGCCCAAATGGCACCTTGTCTATGTGAGAAATATCTTTTTCAAAGCAGAACGACACTTTTTAACAAAAGAATCACCATACAAATGTATCTTTTTAATATCAATTTCAAGATATATCGAAATAAAAATTATTTCGATGTAGGCCTATTAATCAGAAAAAAAGTTTAGTGAGTGTGCCATTTGGGCTGACTAACTACCGGGCTTAAGTCTCAATACTATTGCAATAGACCTAGTGGGAAAGGAGGGCTACATCCCCACAGAAGGACTAAATTTATTATAATTCTTTATTTTAACATTGTGGCTTTATTTGTCTTTTAAAAAACAAATTTGAAATAATATTAATTACCTTCTTTTATGAACAAAATTTATAGCAGCCTCCTCCCCGAAAAAAAATCCAATTCATATATATATATATATATATATTCAAATTGCAAAGTTTCTATTTAGTAAAAAGATTCATGTATAATTATTTAAATATATGGAAATAATTTAATGTTTTTCCCATTCATTTATAAGAGATGAAGAAATCTCAGTGAAAAGTAAATCCCATTGCCATATATCATCAAGCTGAAAAATTATTTATAATAATTAGTTTTCATTTTTTAATTATAATTATTTTTAACTCACCTCTTCTGCATCTTTTTCTCCATATAAACATTTTGTTAATAAAGATAAGTTAATATCGTCTAAATTGCCATATTTAGCCTTTTCAAATAAATCTGAATCAATATTTTTATAAGGTGGAGTTGAAACTTTATTTATATCACTAAAAATTAAAAGAATTAATAAATAAATAATTTTACTTTTGATAAATATAGGAATTAATATAGTTTACAGAAGATGAGATGTCAGGAGAAAGAAAATAGCAAAAAGTGTTTATCTCCTTATTCTATATATTGTGCAAATAATTCGGACTGTCAAACGCCTGGTCATCTTCAGTACAGGATATAGTTCATTGAGGATTTGTGTTATAAACATTAGCATCGAAGATGGCCAAGTGTTAAACCGTCCGAAATATTTGGACAAGATATATCTTACAACAAACAGTTTACCCGAAATCAATAATTTTTATTTTATAAAATATTATTTCTCTCGATGTCTCATAATTTTACTTTAATAAATTTTATATCACTAGCCATCATAGTTTTTGAGATCATTGTATACGGACAAAAAACAGAGAATTTATATATTATATATATATAATTTTACAAACTTCTCTGGTGTAAAAATTTGCCAATTATATAGCATATTTAAATTATTTTTAAGTGATAAAATTAATCTTTAATTACTTGGAAGAGTTTTGTGGTAGTTCCAAAGGACCATCTAAAAAATGAATTATATTATTAATATATATATATATATGAAAGAACAAAAAGTATTATCTAATTACCATCGTCAGATTCTGATGCATCATTGATGATTTGTAAATCTTGAAATCTTTCCCTAATAAAAAACAAGAAGTGCTTAACATTTAATATATATATATATATATAATATTGGGTCATTCCATACCAAATACAAAAGATTTTTTGATAATAATTTTTAATTAGTATCCATCTCGGGGAAATGTTGTGGTAATAAGATCTAAAGGTGAGGTCGAATACATTTAAGAAATTTCTAGATAGAGGTTTAAAATTATGATTACTTTTCTTTGTTGGAAGAAAAAAAAAAGTTTCTTAAATTGTGAGATGGTCTGGCTGAACTGATATGGATTGAACCAATTATATAGAAAAATTCATTGTTGATATCAGAAAAAATGACAATCCACATGTTGGAGTTTATTTTAATTCAAATTAAATCCATATACAAATTTTTTTCTCATGAGTTCGATGTTGTCATTTCATCAAAATCAACAAAGGTTTCATTTGCTACTTACAATTCAATAGCATTTGTTGTATTTATATTCCGCCTAAAAAATAGTTATAAAAATAATGTAAATTGATTATAATTGTAAAAGAAAGAATCTATCAATGTAGGAGCCTTTGAGTAATAAAACTCGTAACAGATTAAGACCATAATCACTTTGGTAGAGTGTATACATTCAATGTACTAGAATCGAGTTTATATGAAGAGTTGACGAGAGTAATAACATATACAAAATTTACTTCGTCTATGAATAACATAATTTGTTTTAGCTGATGGGCGAATATATATACATGCAAAATTTGTATATACAAATGCAAATTATTCACAATTCTGTATCGAAGCTAGTGGATTGTGTGAAAACACTCTAATGTATGATGATGGCCTGATCTAATTCAAACCGAAGCATCCCCAAATTGTAGTTTCATTAAACAGAGGCTAGTACATTGGCGACTCCTTTTCTTTTTATCGTGTATAACGTAAATAGGTTGCCAATATATTAGGGTCAGTACGATCTTTCTTTTATGTATAAATTTACAAGTGTTTCTTAATAAAATTAATCCATGTAGTAGTCTATTATTGTTTTTAATGCCATTTGAGTTTCATACTGTCTCTATTTTGGCAACCCACTCTTCTAGTAAATAAACATGTTTGATTTTTTAAAAGCAATTACTTTGCTGATTTGCTTGGTTCTTCGGCCCATCCTTTTCTATTTCTTGGAGGATCTCTTGAAAACGAGCTATTTTCTTGTTGGAAATTGGTTGAATTATCTAAATTCATTTTTTTTTATATCTGTCAAATTTCAAGCTATGTCAAATTATGAAAACAAACCAAAAGTTAAGTGTTTTTTATATTGCTTCTCAAATTGTGAAAATTTTATTTAATTCTAATAATCTAAAATCTAATTAAATACTTTTTTATTTTATAAATTTATATAAAATAAATGTTAAAATACAATTAATATTTATTGATCATTCCAACAAACTGTCCTGAAACTGTCACTTTGGCTGCTGCAGGACACACAACTGCACACAACTATTTACATAGTCATGGTGTTTGTTTTTTAATTATTTAGAATAAACAAATACTTAAATATGCCGAATTTTTGCGCCCTTATTAATTTGATTAGTAGAGTATATCGAGATATGAAAGGAATTAAATTTTTAAACATAAAATTGAGAGAGGAACTGTCAGTGTCAGAGATTTAAATTGAGATTATTCAGAAGGCTGAAATATATTTATTAAACTTTCGTTCGTAATGACTTACAATTCGGATATTAATTGATAAAATTTATCTTTTTACCGCCAAAATATACATAAATTAATTTTAATATCTTGAGAATATATATATTTTTAAACCGGGAGCTAACGCTTTCTTCAGTTGTAGTAAAGAAGTTACATCTTAGAACTGTCAAAACCTGTGGGTTGCTGCCTATATTATCTATGACCTATAGACCTATTTGCCTTTTGGTAAGCAAAAATAAGCATTGCAAAAATGGCCGCACAATTTTTTAGAAATGTAAGTATTTATTTTATTAATTAACACCTTATCATTGTAAATCCCATTCAATAGCTTAAGTTAAAATAAACAATATAAATTATAAATTTTTTATTATTTATTTGTTTTTAATCATTTTATTTATTATAATTGAATTATTATATAATTACTAACCTTAATCGTTTATTTATTATAACTAAATTTATTCAATTTTTTAATAAATTTATTCTCTAATTTCAGTTTAATTACACACTACCCTATTGTCGTCGATTTAGTTCTCAAAAAAGATTAGTGACAATAATTCCTGGTGATGGAATCGGCCCAGAAATTTCGGCAGCCGTGCAAAAAATATTTGCAGCTGCTCAGGTTTGAGAATTATTTTTTATCTCTTTATTTATGAGACTTTTTAATAAATTTTTAAAACTTAAAGAACAATCTTATATAGTAAAATTTTTGAATATAATTTTAATCTAATTATAAGATTGGTCAATATGAGAAAATTTAATCCTATTTAAAACTATATTTCTTTTTTTATTTTGTTAATTTATTAATTTTATATGAATTTTACTTTTTAATAGTTCGAAAATTTAAATCGCTAACATTGACAATTATATAATTTCTTAAATATTTTTATTTATTTTTATTTTCCCTATTGATCAGTCAAGGAAAATACGATAATAAACTCTGCGTTGGCCAAATGAAATATTGATATGAAAAAAATTCTTACATAAAAATTTCTTCTCAATATATTATTAAACTAATTATTGTAAAATAAAAAAAAAACAGTGATTACATCATATATGAACAAATCGATAGTATTTTTCATATTAATTATTTCATTTGTGCGTGAGTTAAGGCCAACCATCTATTAATAAAAGTTTTTTTTTAGGTACCCATTGACTGGGAATCTGTAGATGTCACACCAGTAAAGGGACCCGATGGCAAATTTGGAATTCCTCAATCTGCAATTGATAGTGTTAATAAAAATGCAGTCGGTCTTAAAGGGCCTTTGATGACTCCAGTCGGAAAAGGACATCGCTCTCTTAATCTCGCATTGCGAAAGTATGTAAATTTATTATTAAATTATTTATACCACGCTTTTATTTCATTCAAATTCAATGATTATTTATCGGAATTTGTTAAATTTCACATTCTAAGATTCGATTTGAGAGATATTTATATTATTTGGCTTCATTCGAGTCTATATTTGTCATTGTCATATTATATAAAAATGTTTTTGACTTTCATTTCAATATCTTAGAAAACAAATTTTATATAAGTAGGCCTATTTTGTGTTGGGATGGGCCGCTCAATACGACCATTATATTATTATATATATGGAATGGTGGTTTCACAGTTCATTCTGTGCCCAAAACATATTTTTTTAAAATGAATTTATAATTAATATATATATATATATACAGAGACAAAATTTCTCGAGTCAAGAGCCATTGGTTGTTGAGATTTACTCGCAGTTTTGCTGGTACAGTTGGCGCCACAAGTGCCTGATCTGCTCGAGAGAGCCTTGAGCTTAGTCAACCAAACCAATATTCTTAAAATAAATAAATCATTTTTTTTAATGCAACTTTTCTTTGGGAATGGGTGCATAAGGTCCGATGACCTAATGACCAGTGGTCACATGCAGCCAGGAGGAATATAGTTAAAAAAAATAGGGGAACTCAACTGCGGCAACTGAGAAGACGCCTGTTGAGATTAGACTTGAAAGTCTGAAGATTGTAGGTTTTAAGGAAGATAAACGCAGTGAGCTTGTTCCAATCGCGGGAGGTCATGAGGACAAAGGAAGATTGGAATTGACTAGTTCTGTTAGTTCTGATCTGAACAGCATAGGGATGCTGGGACGATGCCTCACTTGTGTTCCGTGTATATGTTGCATTGGATGGGATAATTGATTTTAATTCGGAAGGGGAAAAGCTGCTTTTAAGATAATAACACTTCTGAATCAGGCACTTGTGGCTCCCACTGTACCAAGGTTTGGTCAGTGAATCTCTCGAGGTTTGCATTGCTTTTGAGATATAGGATTGGTAATGTATGATAGTGGTAGTATGTTTTGTTTGGATTAACTTGGGGACCTCAAATCTTCCTAATCCCCAAGTGGAAGAGTTATTGGATGTCTGGCAGGAATATGCTTACGTTTTAGGAAGTTATAGGTTGGATGATGTAGTGTCGATTTGTATGCTAGAAATTGGTTTGGTTCGAGTCCCCAGTCTATGTTTAGAAGACGCTGTTTGTTTTTCTTTTTGGCTCGAAATCAAATAGCCTTCGTCTTGGATGTATTTAGGCGGAGGCGTCCTTTTTTGAAAAACACGCTGATAGGGTGCAGGTGCTCGTTGAGAAGTTTTATGGTACGTTTGGGTCACCTTTGGTACAGTGAGCGCCACCTGGTATCTAGAGCCTTGAGTATATGGTATAGTATTATTGTATAAAAAACGTAAAATCTGATTTATTTTACCTTTTCAGCCATTAAAATTATTTCACTATACATCATATATGATACTATACCATATACTTAAGGCTCTAGCTGTGTCGTCGGCGTTCTGGGCTAAGTACCCTCGCGTATTTGGAAGCTCCGATCCTTCAAAATCATTTTAATCAGAAAGAGGTTTATTCCTTGAATGCTATGAATGGTCGAATGCTTTGCTTAGGTGAAGCATTACAAACACCCGCGCCAGTTGCTGTATTGCAATGATGGTTATTCTGAATCCAAATTTGTGCTGTTCAGCCTGACGATTTATAATTTGAACCATTCGTAGATGAATCACTCCGCTAGTTTGGCAACAGATGACAGAAGAATATTGATAGGCATCTATGATACAGTGTTTTCCATCTCTTTTCTCTCTATGCCTTCTTTTTTATTTCCGAGTGTAAATATAAACAAACATATTAAAATGAATGTTTATTAAAGAATAATTGTTGCATTAAACTATTGAATACTAATAAAAACTGTGAAAGCTTAAATTAATTAATTAATTTTTCTTTTCAGGGAATTTGATCTCTACGCTAATGTAAGACCTTGCCGATCTCTCGAAGGTTATAGAACACCTTATGATAACGTTAACGTTGTAACAATTCGTGAAAATACCGAAGGTGAATACTCTGGAATTGAACATGAAATAGTTGAAGGTGTTGTACAAAGTATCAAACTCATCACTGAACATGCGTCTAGTCGAGTTGCCGATTATGCTTTTGAATATGCCAAAACAAATGGCAGGAAAAAAGTGACAGCCGTTCACAAGGCAAATATTATGTAAGTTTCAATTATGGTTAATTGAATAAAAAAATTAATTTTCAAAAAATTCAAAAAGTATTAATATATAATTATTTAAATTGAAATAATAGAATTATTTTAAATTTTGCCAAACAGTCTTAGGATTCTACGATGCAGGGGGAATCCATCCATATAATGTTTTTTTTTTGAAATTTTAAATATTCGTTTTTTTTTTAATTGATTCGGTAATTTAATAAATTTATTAATGGTACAAAATTTTACAAAAAATCACTTCTCTGAATTTTCAGAAATTTTTTTCTGTGATTACCATATATTGCAAAATTAAGACCACCCATATATTTGCATTAATATTTTAATCACATTTTGATTTTTTCATTTTCAAAAAAAGAAAAATTTCCCCATCTCTCCTGAATATATATGATAACTATTTAATTTTTGCTTTCCTGTCATTGCAATATGGCCCTAAAAACCTACAACTAGAAAATCATATCTTATTCTTAAGTTTTTTATTGATATTATTATATTAAAATTATTTTTTTAGGCGTATGTCAGATGGTCTTTTCCTTCAATGTTGTCGAAAAGCAGCTCAAAATAATCCTGAAATTATTTTTGAAGAGAAGTATTTGGACACAGTGTGTCTCAACATGGTTCAAGATCCTACACAATACGATGTTCTAGTCATGCCTAATCTCTATGGTGATATTTTATCTGATATGTGTGCTGGACTTGTTGGAGGTCTTGGCCTCACACCAAGTGGGAATATTGGTCTTAAAGGAGCTCTCTTTGAATCGGTTCGTTAATTTCTTTAAAAATTAAGTTTTTTCTTTTAGAAAAACAATTTGGATTTAATTAAATTATCATCTTATTATAGATAAATTAATAACACAAGGTTTGACACCGAGTTTGTGTGATAGCTCTGAAGATGAAGTATTAACGTCGAAATGCACATAAGCTAAAATAAAATCCTTTTGAAACTTAACCTTGTGTTATTTATTTATCTATAATTAGATGATAATTTAATTAAACTTAAGAATGTTTCAACTAGTGCCAAAGGTGAATTCTTTGGATTATATTAATTTGGATTTATTATTCACTAATTTTAAATAAGATTAAGTAAAAGATTGATAGAAATACATGTTTTGAGGTCCTTTGAGTCCCAAAAAAGTGGGTCCCGCAAATTGGTCTGTGTCTGTGTGTAACGATTTTAAGTATCAAGGAATTGAGCTACGGGATTGAAATTTTATATTTAAGTTAAATACCCTCCCGGACACTCAAAATAAGCTTTTGAACAAAAAAATATTAGTTCTTACTTTAGTAGTTCCTTTAGTAGTAGTCTTCCTTTATTAGTTCTACTGAAGTACTTTTTTTTTGAATTTCTCAAAGTCGGCTCTAACGATTTTGATTAAAATTCAATAATCATTTATTTTTTACATGCTCTTTAAAAAGTATATCAGTAAAATTCTTTGTAAAATTGTTTGAACTACACTTTACTAATGTACTTTTTCAGTTTTTTTTTTTTAATTTCTCAAATTTGGCTCTTACGATTTTGATTAAAATTCATAAATAAATTATTTTTTAGATCCTCTGTATAGTCTCATTTTTTTCTGAAAATTGTTTGAATACACTTTACTGATGTAGTATTTCAGATTTTTCAAATTCATTTTCCGGCTCTCCCTTCCATAGAGCCAATGTTTACCCATTTGGAACTTTTTACACATTTAAAACATTTCCATACATTAAAACATTTACACATTAAAAAAAAAAATTTCCAATTCTTATGAAATTTTTTATTTATATAAGATTCTCTATTATGTATAAAATATCCAAATATGAGATTAAAATTTTGAAAAATAATCATAGTTTATTTCAAGCAGTCAACATTTAAAACGCAAGTTTGGAACTAAGGTGTTATGGGAAACTAAATATATCTCGACACACGGCGTCGTGAAAAGCACAGCAAACAACTTTCGATTACCGATAGTAAGAGAAAGTTGTGTGCTGTACCCAGGGATGGGCGTTAATCAGTTACATGTATTTGAAATACAAGATACCAAATACAATATTAATTGGTATCTTGTAACTCGTTACAGCATAGGCAAAGTAATTGCTATCTTGTATTTCGTTACATTTTTTAGTAATTGGTATCTGAAATTCGAGATACCAAATACTTTTTTTTTTTTAATTTGCCGCCGTATAAAAAGTCTTGCAGAGGGAGCTGAAATCGTTTTAATTTATTTAATAATTACTGTATGTAATCGTCGTGTGGGTTCTCTGCTCCGAATCTCCGAAAAACCAGTAACGAGAAGTCAATCAATCCGCCAAATTTTCACTCCTCGTTAAAAAACCTTTTAGGCTTTCCTCTTTCAACCAGCTCTCAACGACTAAATCTTTGGTCTTTTGCCCCAGTTGAAAGATTGTTTTCATTTGCGGGTTTATTCATTCTCTATCAAGTTCCAGATTATCCGACAAAACTTTTGAAAACTTGGTTTTTTGAAACCTTTTCATATTTTTATAAATAAATTTTTTTTAGTGTCATGAATAATTTTATTGTTTTCGATTTTCCAAAGGTATTCTCCAATATAAGTTTAGCTGCCACTTTCCTAAACTAAATTTATTTAGGGTTCCAGATAGAGCCCTGCACGGGCCGATTTTTTTGGCCCGGACTGGTCCGTGTCCGTATTTTTTTTTGACTTCCCGCCCGTACCCGGCCCGAATTTTTTACCATTCTTCAGGCCCGCCCGGAATTTTTCAAACCCGGGGCCACGGGTGCAGGGCTCTAGTTCCAGAATTACCCCACCAAAAAGTATTTTAAAATCAAGGAAAAATTTGTTTGTAATTGGTATTTTCAATGTATTTGAAATACGTAATTGGTATCTTGTATCTCGTTACACAAACCCGTGTGTAATTGGTATCTTGTATTTCGTTACAAAAATCTGAAGTAATTGGTATTTTGTATCTCGTTACTCAAAATCGAGTAACTTGCCCATCCCTGGCTGTACCACCAGTCAAACAATATTTTTTTTACCTTAAAATAGTAAATTGAATAAAAATAAGACCTGCCTTTGAATTAATATTTCTTTTATTTTTAGGTACATGGAACTGCTCCTGATATTGCCGGAAAAGATTTAGCTAACCCAACCGCTCTACTCCTCTCTGCAGTAATGATGTTGCATTATATGAAATTACCAGATTTTGCTAATAAAATCGAATTAGCCTGCTTTGAAACAATTAAAGATGGCAAATATCGTACAGGTGATTTAGGCGGAAAAGCGAAATGTTCGGAATTTACAGATGCTATTTGCAGTCGTGTTGAAAAATTATAAAAACAGAAATTATGTAGATTATTAGAAAATTTTTTTTTTTTTTTAAATTGTCGAAATAACGAAAATTTTTAAAGAAATTTAAGGTCTGAACATGAGATTTGGCTAGGATAGTACCTCAAGTATTAACTAGTAAACTCGAAAGTATTTAATTTATGTAAGATAACATTTGTCTTGTATTAATTTATATAAAAAGCTATTAATTAACAAATGGCGATCTTTTTTTTTTTTTAAATAGTTTTTTGAAACTAAATGTAAACGCAATGTATTTAAATATCGTTGATTTTAAAAATAAATAATTAAAACATTTTTATGATTATTATTGAAACAACTCTGCATAAATTATAAGTGCTTTTTTTGTTGAGTGAAAAATTCGAGATCCTCACGTAGAATATAACAGTATATACATTATTAATTTTGTTATATTTATTTTTTTCAAAACCCTCACTGTTATTATTATGAGAGTTTTTAATTATAAACCACATTTGTATTTATATTTTTTAATAAATAATGAATACAAATGTGATCTATAATCATTGATATAAACTCCCATAATAATATTACAAACCACAAAAGCTTTAATATGGCTTTATGACATAATCTCAGTCAGATGATGTTACAAACCCTGAGCCCGAAACGTTTTCCTGTCGACGCAATATGGCCCTAATACGTTTAACACAAACTAGAAAATCATATTTTTAATTACTTAAGTTTATGTATTGAAATCAGTAGCTGCAAAATCAAAATCTTAATAAAAAAAAAAAAAAATGGTAATAATAAAACATTTCTCGAGAAATGTCAATTGACATAAATATCCCCCTAATGGGGGTAATGCGAGAACAAAATGATTGCTATACTCATGTCATCTTACTCAAGAAGCATAATAGTCTCCCTTGATTTGGAAAAATTGAAATCTTTTAAATTTAAATAAGAATTTTGCAGATGTATATATACAAATAGCGTGAAAGTTCTGAGATGACCGAGCTGGAGCTCGATGATTTTTTTTCTTTTGATAACTTATGTACATAATATATAATTTTACTATAAACATATTAAGATTCTAAAACAAAATAGGAATAATAAAAATTGCTTTGGGATTAGGGAAAATAATTTATTAACCATATATTGTGATAAGATAAATTTTATTAGATAAGTTGAGTAAATTGGTACAATATGTTATGCTTTAAAAAAATTTATTTAGAAGACGAAAGAGTTATTTTGTATTCATTGTAAAATAATTTAAGGCTTGCATCTTTCTAAAAAGCGTGGGTACAAGCATACTTCTCTAATGTGATATCTGTTAAGTAGCCAGCAGACAAATCTTTCTAAACCAAGACCATATCCTCCATGAGGACAGGTTCCATATTTGCGTTGATCAGTATACCAATAATAAGGAGTTGGGTCAATATTTTCTCTTTTATATCTATAAAAAAAAATTGGATATTAATTTATTGGAAATTGTTATATTTAAAAAGAAGAACTATTGTTAATCCCAATATTTTTTATTATAATGGGATGATTCAATTAGATGGTTAAAAAATACCCCAACGTTTAGTTCACCCACTTAAGGGGGGCTTCAGAGGCCACATTGAATCTTTAGTCCGAAACTACTGAGTTTTAAAGATTTTTAATGCGGTTTTTTTTTAATGATTTAAATTCGTGAGCATTTTAATAGAATGCCTTTTTTTTTAATTACGATTATATAAATATATTTTTTAAACATTTATAGAAAATGGGAAAAAAAAAATAGCCAAATAGTTCAGCACCCTTGCCAAAGATGGCAGGCTAGTCTAAGAGTCGGCATTATCAGATCAGTTATAAGCCTATATATTTATATATGGACCCTGTTATGCAATGGTGTGTCAAAGACCAAACATCGAGTTTTGAGAAAATCAACAATAAAGTTATTTGTTTACATTGGATTATATATAATTTTTCTTGTCAAGTAACATTAAATATAAATTTTTTTAGGGCATATTTCATAAAAAATACTATTAATTATAGCATTTGAAACAATATTTCATGCTTAACTCAATTTTAAATTTTTTGGACTTTGATACACCATTGCATAACAGGGTCCATATATGCTGTTATAAATATATATATATATAATATATAATAATAATAATATTTATAAAGTATTCATTATTAAAAGATCAACGAAAATCAAACAAATACATGAAGATTAAATATAGCCCAACCATCCTGCCATCTGTTGGCAAATTTTCGTAATAGTTGGACTTTTTGGCTCAATTTTTACGACCCCTAACGCCATCTTATCGGCAAAAACATGCGAACAGCTAGCCTCCCGAAGCCTCATTTCGGACAGCTTAACACCGTCCATTCTCCAAGCATCAAGATGTATTTTCTAACCATATAATTTAATAATATTTTTACGATAATTACCCTCCTAATAAATCGTCCAAATCTGACATACGCATAGAGCCACCGACAATTTCGCCTACGCCAGGCATGAGTACATCAACAGATTCAGTGAGTTCAGGATCTTCAGGACATGGTTGCATGTAGAACGATTTGATTGCTTTAGGGAATCTACAGAGCATGATTGGTTTTCCAATCATATCTGTCATTTTTCGTTCAGGCATTTCGGGGATATCCTAAAAATTTTTTATATTAATTTTTAGATAATATTGATAGGCAAAAAATTCAAGTTATTTACCTCTCCAAATTCATAAAAGGATCCATCTTCCTTTGTAATATTGTTCTCTTTTAAAAATTTAATAGCGTCTTTGTAATCCATTCTTAAAAAAGGCCGTTCGGGAATCTTAAAATCCTAAAAATTATAAAAATAAAATGACAAAAATATTAGTGACGAATTTTATGAGGGATAAGAATAAAAAAAAAAAGACATCGATACTTACAGGATTTAAAGACCAGAGATCTTTTGCATCTGGACCATCCAAAACTCTTTTCACAACATCGCAAATTAAAAGCTCAAGACGGTCTAAAAGATCATTGAATGAGATAAATGGACATTCGGCTTCAACATGGGAGTATTCAGACAAATGCCGACGCGTTCTACTCTGTTCAGCTCGATAACTTTGAGCTATACAGTAAACATCGCCTAAAGAAGGCAAGCAGGTTTCCAAATAAAGCTGAGATGATTGAGTGAGAAAAGCTTCCTCCCTGTAAATAATAAATGGCTATATTTATATTTATATATATAATATAAATAATAAAAAAAAATTTTAATTAAATAATTTTTTGAGATCTATATACAGTATATAAACAAGATAATGAATACCAAAATATATTATTAATTATAACAAATTTGTGAGTATGTGAGACCAAACGCTCCATGGTACGACACCAGGATCTCCAGACATCGGTGTGCTACCCATTGCAACAGGCCACCGGACACACAAATTTGTTCAATATTTTTTAAAGTTGATTGCAAGACCAATGGTTACAAATGAAGAGATCGTTGCTCCGGACTCTACTCTTAAAACATCTATCATCTTAAAACATCATAGATCTACTGTCATCTGCCAAACACACTATCATTTAAAATATCCGTGAAGTGAACTGCAATATTTTTCACCTCATATTATTGAATGGATCAATCACTTGAATTCTGAGTAAGGGAGTAAAGCTAAAGATACTGTAGAATTATAGTAGAAGAAGAGGCTAGAAGAATTTTGGAGAACGGCTGCTTTGGAAATAAAAATAAAAGGTAATTACCCAAAATAGTTGAGTTTAAAGAGGGTAGATCCACCTTCAACTTGAGTTTGTACTAAGGTAGGTGGAGTTACTTCATGATAGCCCTCGGATTCATAATGGCTCCTAAAAGCTTGCAATATAGTTGAACGGAGTTTTAAAATTTTCGAGGTATTCTCTCCTCTGATCATTATATGTCGGTTATCTAATTGGACATCAGGATGAGCATCTTCATTTAAGATAGACTCAACTCCACCAGCAGGAGCCAAACCTATCAATCGCCAATAATCAACTTGGAGTTCGTATCCACCGGGAGCCTAGTAAAAATAATACAAATAATTTTTATTTAGTATATTTACATCAAGAACCTTGGCAAGGTCCCCATCCCTCTCAACTCCCATAACATATTAATAAATGTTACTCACAGTATGTTCTTCAGGAACCTTTCTGAGAAAACCATACAGTTGTACTGAGGATTCAGTAGATAATGTCAAAGCATTAAAAGTCTGACAAAGTTTATCAGTTAATACACTTTGCAGAAAACCTGTTCCATCTCTTAATGTAATAAACATTAACGATTTTCCTTTAAAAACAAAAAAACAAACAAAAATTAATGCCTAAAGGTTTAAGCGCAACGGAGTTTCATTCGTTTTTGGACCAAATGATATATAAAATACAAAATAAATTTAATTTACTCACCTTGACGGCGCAATCTATGTACCCATCCATAAATTTTGACTCTAGAATCGCCGTAATCCTTTATGGAAAGGATTTTAATTTGTTTTGCCTCTGGTAGGGTTGGATCTTCTTCAATTTCATTTTTTTGAGCATCATCCAAATTTTTCTGCCGTCTAGCTTGATCTTCTTTTTCATTGGCAGATTGTTTTTCTGCCTGATATTTTTCTCTTTGTAATTGTTTCATCACTTTTTTGTATTGAGATTTGGATAAAAGTTCAAATTCCTAAAAAATAAATATATATATAATAATAATTTCTCTATAATATGCTTACATAGAAAAGTAAAGAATATAAAGTCCTCTAGTAGAAATCAACCCTTCTTTATTAATTTATAGTCCGGGTTTAATGAAAATTTTTATTGTTCACTGAGCCAAATGTGTATAATATAAACAAAATTAGGTAACACCATTAAGTAAGTCTAAAAATTCCTAAAATATAAAAAATTAAATTACCATTTCTTCTACATTTTTTCCATCTACATAAAAAAGTGGAGTCGTTGACTCAAAATCTGCTTTTTTAAATGCTTTCAAAATAGATTGGAATGGATTCTTTTTAGATCCATCACCATCTTGATCGCTTCCTCTTTTTTCTGAGGTGTAGATTTCTAAAATAAATAAAAATCCAAATTAGTTTTTTTTCACTTCCTAAAACAAGTAATAAATAATACATGAATAAGTTATAATTATTAATTTTCATAAGAAATATCGGGAAAAAATAATTTGCTTCCCGCCCCAAGAAAAATTCAGACAATATGGGGCCTTCCAGGCCCTCCTGAGGATGGCTGGTCCCATGGTCCCCCAGCCAAATTCTCTAGTTACACCCATCTCATGCAAACTCCCCCTTGTGAAAGTAAAAGTTGTAAAATATTTAGACTTTTAGCACAACTCTAAAATATTTCAGGATCTTTGGGTGGACTAAAAATGCTTCTAAATGCATAAAATTAAAAAAAAAAACCAAACCCCCCGGTATATCAATCAGTCCCCCCCCAAATAAATTTCTACTGCCATTTCTATTGCCACTGCCTTTGTTTGTACTGAAGATGATTCGAATGATTTCATCTCATTGGGATCGAAATATCTATAAAATAAACGGATAAAATGCAAATTATTTTTTTCCGGCTGATAATTCTTATGAAAATTAATCTTCCTTACGCCATCTACAATAAATTCAGAGTAATTTGATTATTTGTATAAAATAACTATTATAGCACCATATAGGTCTAAAATATTAATATAATTTAATTCTAAAAAAAAAAAATTTTTGCCTCACACTTAGTAAAATTTCATCAATGCTCGCTCTTTCCCTATCTTTACCCCCTTTAAAAACACGTCCCTGAGAATAGGACTTGAAAATAATACTAAACATTATTTCCCTTACGACATAATTATTATAATGAATTATTAGAATCAATAAATAATTTATCAAGTTTTTGATTTTAATATTTTTGACCATATATGGAATGACTTATATTACTTATGTCAAAAATGTTTTAATAAAAAAAAAATACATGCCTACTGATGGCTTTTCCATTCTCCAAGATTAGCTTTGAATCTGAAAAGAATTAAAAATAATTAATACTATTTAATAAAATAAATTAAGTGTAAGAAAACGAGAAATATATAAATAATTTCTGTATTAGTCTCTATCAGCGGTTGACACCCTTGAGTACGTGGAAGTAATGTTTTTTTTTGACACACCAGAAATAATGAAGATAATGAAAAATGTACTGTTTTTTTTTACAAATAAAAATTTAATTTTTATAAATAATATTTTATAATAAATTTTTTTTACTATTTTTATTTTGAGATCTTAACCCCCACCATCTGGCTAAGGATTTGGAATATATATATATATATATATATTCAAATTTTGAGATTACATACACCGGAGGGTTGATAGAAATTTTTCTAAAATGTGGTACATTTGCCCGACCGCACGCCTAAATGATGTAAATAATTATTAAATTAAAATAGTGATGCAATATGAAGATAAGTTACAACCCAATTTTTTTTTTTATTTTAAATAAAATATTTGAAAAGAAATGAAACAAAATTATAAAGAAATAAAAAAATTATAATTAGTGATTGCAAAAATTTTATATTTTATAATGTTCTTAAATTTAATTAAATGTGTAAATTTTGTTGGATTAATATATAAAAATAAAAAGATGCAAAAAATTATATATTGAAAAATTTCTTTATGAATTTACAAAGAAAAACATTAATGTGCTAACCTGAAAATATATTTTAATAAATTTTACCTTTGTCAAAATTAAATCTAGAAGTGCAATATCGAAAAAAGAATGATCATTAAATATAATAGGAATGGTTTTAAAACGTGGCAAAAGCAGCAGAACACCGATAATAAATTATTGCTTCAATAGTATTTTCCCGTTTAATCCAATGTGTTTCTAATGCTGATTCCTTTATAATGTTTGATAGTAGATGATGAAACTCAGTGAATTAGACAGCTGTTAATTTACTTACTACGGTTTCCTGTGGCGCTAGTGTCGATCTCTCGTTTTATTTGATGTTTGCGTCATTTCATTTGCATGATCTAATATCAAATATTTTCAAGTAATATTTTTTGGACTTTCAAGTCTGTTCGAATTTCGAACAGACTGAAAAATATGCAGACACCAAAATTTTTGGTGTCGGCATATTTAACTTAAAAAATGTAATATAAAATTTATCAGAGCTAACCGCCAAAAATGCGTATGTAGATGCGCAATTCAAAATCATCGGCCAAGCATCACTGGAGTTAGTGCTTCAGTTACAAATAAATGTTTTTGTGACCTCAGGTACCGAGGAAGAGCGCGACGGGCTCTCGAAACGTCGACAGAATAAATTGAGTTTTATTTTCCTTGGCTGACTCCTTTCCACACAACTTTAGTTACAAATAGGGTTTGGAAAAAACTGGAAAATTTTGAAAACCGGTTTTTTACAAAGTGGGAAGCCGGTTTTTTTATTTCTTTTATTTTTTAAACATCAGAAGCTATTTAGAACGCACCACCATTTTTGGAAGTTGAATTAAAAAAATCTTCCTGAAATAAATCGAGGAAAAAAAAAAAATAAAAAAATATTCAAAACAAAATTTAAAATAATTATTTTTTACTAACCGCGCCGCCCGCCTGCGGCGGACTCGCCTTTTTTTAAACACTCACACTCACACTTAACTCACGCACAAATACACACATCTGCAACTCAGGCCATATAAGGCTTTACGATACTCATATTTTATTAATATATCTATTGGGGGTCCAGGCATATTGTGTAAGAACCTTTATAATCTTAGCTGAATTGTTCCTGAAGAAGGCCACAGAATGAGTGGCCGAAACATTGTAATTTTTACAAATAAACCACAGTTAAACCGAAAATCTAATTCTTTTACTAAATCATCAGACTGCCTGGGATTCTTGGTATAGGTCAGCACGCTAGCCACAACACCAAGGCCCGAGGGGCCCTTTTCTTAATTATGTAAAGAAAATTATTATTACTACTATTCCAATTCAGTGCCTACTTGAGGATTTGTATACATTCATAGAAAATATAAATATTTCTCTATAAATTTTCTATGGGAGAAATCGTAACTTAAGAATTTAAAAATTCAAAAAGTTAAAAGAATTTCGGGACCAGAGTATTTGTCCTGGACTCTTTGTAACGTCCTCTATAAGACTGCAAAATTTAGTTTCAACATTCCAACAGGAAGTTGGTCAAACAGAGGTGACAGATGGACAATCAGACAGACAGACGGATACTCTGCTATTATATATATATAGATTATTTAGGTAGAGGAAAAAAGGGAAACAAAAAATAATTTAGAATAATAGAGAGGAAGAGAGGATGTCAGCCAAAAGGAGAGCCTGGGAGCCTCTATGGAATAAAGGGACTGTATACTGATTCATTTGTATCTGTCAGATTATTATTATTATTATTATTATGTTTGGACATATACACTTTGAACTGCGACCAGTAGTTGATCTTTTGTTCTATCCTTTGATCTGTCAGATACATAGCGAATAATTTGTAAGTATTTTCCAATTCACTTTTAGAGGAGCGACTATTGGAGTTTTAATAGTTAGATAGAACAAATTTAACAATTTTTGTATGTTGTTTTGATGGATATTATTTCACATAAAATTGAGAGCAGAATATAGCATACTTGCATATACATATAAACACACTCACAAAAAATTGTTAAATTACGACTTCTTCTTAAGTCTGTATTGATGCATTCATTGAATACTGATATCTTAATTAAATAAATAGATCTCGTAAACTATTTAATAACAATTTTCTATAGAAGGTATTCTCAAGGAACAATAAGAAAAAATGATGTTTTAAAAAAATATATTTTCTTAAAAATGCAATCACAATTTTTTTAAATTCAAAAGTCACCAGGACTATGATAACTAATGGGTTTGAACAGGCCAAGGCAGTCCAATTTATGGGAGAATTAAACAAAAATATAATTTTATATATATTTACTCTATATATATTTATTCTCTATAGTAATCTTGGATCTAGATTTTCTTAATTATCATAAATTAATATTAACGTAATATTAATGTTTGGTTTCTTCATTTCCTAGATCCAGATCACAATGAGGAATGCTGTGTAGTGGACGAAACAAAAACTTCTTTGATTGATTTTTTTGAGAGAATAAAAATATATATTTTTGTTTCTGTTCAAACCTAAATCTTATTATAGATTTTAAAATAATTTGAATATGATTAAATAATTATAATAACATATATAAAGATTTTAAACACAATCATTTATAATATAATTATTTAAAATATAAATATAAAATTATATCATAGTGTTTAAGAAAGAAATAAACATTTGAAAAAACTAACAAAGGAACTTACTTAAAATTATATAATAGAATATATATGAATGTGTAAATAACAAATACTTATAACTAATTTAAACAGTTGGTTAAATTAAAAAAGGGCTGTCAAGTGCACCAAAGCCGGCAGATACGCCAGTCTCGTTGAAATAACTTGGTTTAGATCTCAGCATATGACCAACTTCAGCATTTTCATAAACTTTATTTTTATCGCTAAAAAAAAAAAAAAATTGAAATCTATATTAGCTTTATTTTGTTACTAAATATATTTAAAAATTAGGAAGTCATTAGTCAAGTTTAAAAAGCATTTAATATGTTCCAATATTCAAGGCTTTTTTTGGATTTTGAGAACCTCAAATGTGTATATCCATCAAAATCTCGACATCGAATTTTTGACATGAATCCAATACTTTCTCACAATATATAAATATATATATATATAGGCAAGAGAAAGTAAAAAAACACAAACTCATCTCGCAAATTTGTTATCTTAAACGATATATTGACAGTCTTAATCATAGTCTTTTGAGCGTTGGTTGAAAAAATTTCATCTTTTTCAAACAAAGCTTTACCTAGCTATTATTTAATGTCGTTCTAATATATTACATGGTTGCATGTACAGTGAGGGACAATATTAAATCCCACCCATGGGTTTTCTACATGTGATTATTTCTTTGTTTTCAAAAAAATATTATATATTTTTTAAAGGAAGCTTTGAGAGCTATCAGGTGGGGACTTAATTGTGGCACTCACTGTACCATTACGGTACCATTGACCATTATGTATTGGAATGGCATTTATGAGTCATGAACACAAAATTTATTTTCTTTATATTTATTCAAAGAGTTTTTGAAAAATAGCCTAAAAACTTATTTCTCATTCGTTTGTTATTAAAATTTTCACCCATCTGAATATACGTTTTTTTCTCAAATTCTTTCTATTACAAAAATTGAAAAAATAAAGATAGGATAGAAATTTTACAGAGAATGGGTCCAGAGGGCAGTCCTCTGACTAGGTACAGGGTGTCACAAGTGCCTGATCTCGAGAGTGGAGTCTTGAGCTTAGTCAACTAAACCAATATTTTTAAAATAAATAAATTTAATTAAATTATCATCTAATTATAGATAAATAACACGAGGTTTTAAGTTTAAAAAGGATTTTATTTTAGCTTATGCACATTTCAACGTTAATACGTCATCTTCAGAGCTATGACACAAAGATGAAGATAAAATGCGCATAAACTAAAATAAACTCCTTTTGAAACTTAACCTCGTGTTATTTACTTATCTATAATTAGATATTAAATTTAAGAATGTTTCAACTAGTGCCAACGGATTATTGGATTATATTAAAATAAATAAATCATCTTTTTTTAATGCAACTGAAGGGGAAAAGCTCTATTTAAGATAACACTTCATAAGGCTTAAGCATTTTGGTTGCCTAAGCTCCAAGCTCCTCTTTCGAGCGTATCAGGCGCCCATTGTACGCAGAATAAGAATAAATAATTAAATTGGATAATATTTACGCTAAGATAACTCCAAAAATGCCAAGTTCCGATATGACATCTACGAGCTCCATTTGTTTAAATGCGTCCTCTAAATTATCAGAGGCTTTAATCAAATAATTCGATTGGACTGGAGATCGAATTCGACTCATTAAAATATAAGCTGTACGTTCCTTTTTATCTTTTAGATCATTTAAAACTTTTAAAATATCATCGTCATAATAGTTGTTTCCACCTCCTTCACGTTGTGGTTTAAGTACAAACTCGTAGGGATTTTTTAAGGCTAATTCAACTGCTTTATTTCCTTCTTCAGTCTGAAAAATAGATGAAAAAATTTTTCATTTTCTGAAATTATTTTAAGTTTTTTCTTATCTAATGAGACTTACCATTTCTAGTGAATACTGAGCGGTAAATATTTGCCTTAAAGAATTAATTTCGCCTTCATTTTCCAAAAATCGTTCTAATACTTTAGGCTCTGAGAGGGCTTGTTGAATTTTTTTTGTTCCGGCCAGATGAAAATTAATCGATGGACATTTAATAGCTCTAGATCTTTCAATTAAAAGTCTTGCGCTCCATTCATTGTGACTAGGGTAATGAGAAGGAGAATATCCAGCCCGGAAATAGACTACACTAATAATATGATTATCACTAAAAAAAAAAGATAACAATTTATTATTAATTATTGAGAAATTAAAGAATATAGAAATTTCAGTTATTTAAATAAGCTGTAGTGTGTATAAAAGAGATGAATTTTAAACAAAATATAAATTTTATATCAAATTTTCCCTAAATATTAAATTAATAGATGTTGAAGAAATGTTTTACACGGATATTGCATTAAAAAAACAATTGTCCTTGAAGTAAACCACCTTTTTATTCTATAAAAACAGTCAAATATTATATTAGCACAAATATATTGTATATATGGCGGTTTTTAAAAATTTGTGGTGTTTTCATTCTCTTTTGGGTCAAAAAGTTTAGGGCTGTTTAGGGCTTTAAATAAGTATAGGTCAAAAAATAATTAAATATAATAAACTTACATAATTAATTCCCTTCCATCAGGGGAGAGTTTGCCTTCAATAGAAATTTCTGTTAAAGTTTTACGAATAACTTTGACAGTAGGATTTAATTTGTTGATCATAAACTCGTGGAATTTTTGGTCACAGATATTGTAAGTGATATCTTCAACAATAAATAATATTGCAGAGCTAAAAAAAAAGAATTTTAATTAACAAATGATAAAAATAATAAATATATGGTAGAATCTGTTGAAAAAAAAAAACAAATATTATTTGAGTTAATAATTGCATTTTAAATTGTAATGTGTACTAAGACTAATACATCTTCAATCTATATAGATTTCTCATTCATTTGCTTATTTAAGTTAACAAATTTGTGTTTGATTGGGCAAAAATTGCGCCCCCTGGAGTCGAGCCAGGACCTCCATGCTTTCGCGGGGGACGGACTAGCTAGATCGCCGGCGATCTAGGATAAAGGTAAGCGTGGAGGTCCTTAGTTAGACTCCAGGAGACAAAATTTTTGCCCAATCAAACACAAATTCATTTCGCAAATTTGTTATCTCAAACGATATATTTACTGGCTTATTTACAGTCTATTTAAGCGTTGTTTGGAAAAAATTTCATCTCCTTTCAAACAAATCTCTCCCTAGTTAATATTTGTTTATTTATATTTGTATTTTCTTGAAAAAAGTGTCTGTACCGCTTAAGCAAAATTAAAAACATGAAGTGATATGTTTCAAAATATTATTTATTCGTATACACTTGAATGTTATTTCGACACTTAAGGGTATAGATGCTACACTTACTGGGACGTTCATAGATTCAAAAACCCCATGGGGAAGAAACGGGCATTGCGGCTAGTATTAACATATTTCGCATCCCGTTAAGATTTTGATTTACCTTTTTTTTTGATTATGTATTATTTTAATATTCTTACATAATATGAGTATTTATTTAATAAAAATAATACAATACTATTTTAAAATTTTTATTTTTATATAAGCAGTTTGATATTATTGTGATTGCTTTCCTTAACCCCACCCCCCTCCATGGATCGCCATTCAGAAAAAAAAGGAATGACTTTTATAAAACAAACATGTATTAAGATTCTTTGCTAGAATTTGAAAATTTTTATAAGGTGCATAATTTAATACCTTGGTTGGTTGTAGATTTCCCAGGCTTTAAGGATTCCACTACATAGGCCTTCTAAAGCTGTATTTTCAGGAATCTAAAATATATATATATATAAATAAAATTTTTTTATTATAAAAAAAATATAAAAAATATTTCAAAATAAAAATCTTTTACGTTTTTAACTAAATCTTGATGTCCAAGTTCATTTAATACGTATCTGAAAAAGTGAAAAAAAATTATTTATAAACAATTCTTGATTATAAAAATTAATATTTTATATTTTAAATTAATGAAAAATTACAAAAAAAAAAAAAAAAAAAAAAAAAACCTTTAAATTTTAAATATCTAAAATTTTATTTCTGTTTTTTATGTAGCCTGAAACAAAATTTATTTTTCCCTTTTAGTAATTGAAATGGAAATTGCTGAAAAAATTTAATGTCTTAAAATTAAAAAAAAAAAAAAATAATAATAAACAGATTCAAATTTTGATCTAATGTTGTCGAGTTTCTGGAGATTTCTTTACTTCTGGATGTCCAAAAAATAATGCTAAAAATATTCGAAATAGAAATTTGTTTTTTCAAAGAATTATATATTGCTATATAGAAGAACAAACAACATATCCAATTTTTATTAAGTAAAATCAAATATTTAGTCAACTGCTTTCAATAAAATTAATTAAAAATGAAATTTTTTTAATATTCATTCTATTCTTCTAAAACCTGAATGATAAAAAGTAAAAACTTTTTTACAATTAGGGATTTATAAACTAAATAATTAATTTGATGATGTAAAAGTGGCTGTGATTAAATTTGGACAGGAGCAATAAAGCTCCTAAATCTTACGACGTTTCGGTCTAAATTTATTGGAATATCATCAGCTAACAGAGCTACAATCGATTTTTATTGTAATATTAACATGTTTTAAAAAATTATTACAATGGGTTGTTTATTACTCACAGTTGTCATATCGAACTATTTACTCATAGATTTGAGAATTTTTTTTTAAATATTAATTTTTCTCTTTCTGCAAAAATTATTTTATTGACATTATACTTATTCAAATTGAAAACCCTGATAAAAGCATTTTTTTTTTTATAAAAATGGCAGATACTAAGGCCATAAATTTCAATACAGACTGCATGGGCCTTACTACAGTGAGCGCCACAATTAAGTCCCTACCTTAAGTATATGGTATATAGTGAAATAATTTTAAATTTGAAAATCATCTGTACCAGATTTTATTTTACCTTTTCAGTCATTAAAATTATTTCACTTTATACAATATACTATTCAATATTTCCATAAAAGCAAAATTAATATTTTTAAAAAAATCACAAGTCTTGGTTTATTAAAGCTTTTGTGGTTTATACTATTATTGTTATGGGAGTTTTTAATTATAGACCACATTTGTATTAATTATTTATTACAATTACAAATATATATAAATACTGTACAACGTTTCGACTGCTTTAAGTGTAGAGTACTTGGAAACGACTGCAGAATAAGCTGCCGAAACGTTGTACAGTATTTATATTTTTAATAAATAATTAATACAAATGTGGACTATAATTAAAAACTCTCATAATAATCAGAAGTCTTTGTCTACATATATAAAATAATCATATGCATATGACAACCGTGAATAATAAACAACAATCACTTAAAATAATCTTTTAAAAGATGTTAATTATATTATAAATACATTATAGACCTGCCATAATAGTCCAAAAAATTTAGAGCGAAAGATCGTGAAATTTGCAATTTTTACTGATGACAAGACTGCTTACTCCTGTCCAAATTTACATTTTTTAATTGATATTTTCAATTCATTTATTTCAATTGTCTTAAAATACCTATCAACAAATAAAAATTTTTTATCGCGTTAATATCTTCAATTTGTAAATAGAAAAAAAGATGCACTCACGTGAGTTCAACTCACGAGGGTTATTTTTTTTTCCATTTAATTTAGAATTTATCTGAGCTTTCATAACGAACCTTTTTTTTTTTTTTTTTGCTTTTTCTGGATTTAGTTCAAAAAATAAATAAAAACTAATACAAGTGAATATACTGCATCATATAAATAAAAAAATATTTAAATAAAAATAAAAAATAAAAATATTTTTTTAATGAAAGAAGCTAGGTATATGTTACCTAGATAAATTATTTTTATGTGAACTAAGTCCAGCGAAGCTAGATGCAATGGTGTTTATTTCAACTTGGTAAAGTTTTTCTTGGATATTATGTAGTAAGTAGTCTGAACGTAAAAGCCCCAAAGAGATTTCCTGTTGGAAAAAAAAACATTTGGAAAGTAATATTAAAAATTAATCAATATACTTAGGTATATTACAAATGTTTGCACTTAATTGGGCTCAAGCTCAATTTCGAAATTTTTTTAAGATATTGTTAGAAAAATGAAATAAAATCACATTTCTAACAACTTTTTTATATTTAATAAATATATAAGACCAAAATGAATTGAAAATACTAGTTATAAAAGGATAAAAAGAAAAATTAAATAGGTTTAAGGCTCTTCGGGAGGCAAAGCTGTGCGCATGTTTTTGCCGATAAGATGGCGTTAGGGGTCTTGAAAAGTTAGCCAAAAAGCCCTACTATTACGAAAATTTGCCAACAGATGGCAGGACTTTAATTAATCTGATCTACTTGTTTGATTTTCGTTGATGAATAGTTTATAAATATTATTATATATTATATATCATTTATTATAAGAGCATAAAAATAATATATAAATATAAGTTCATAAGTGATCTGATATTGGAGGCTGTTAGACTAGCCTGCCATCTTTTGCAAGAAGGCTGAACTATTTGGGCGTTAATTTTTAATTAATCGTAATTAAAGCATTCTTTTATGTAAAATGCTCATGAATTTAAATCATTTAAAAAAAAAACAGCATAAAAAACACTTTAAAATGTCTCAGTAGTTTCGGACTAAAGATTCAATGTGCCCTCCTGAAGCCCCTTAAGCCTTCATAGAAAGGAAGGAGGGGGATTAATATTTTTGGATTTTTTATAAGGTCTCTAGGATCTCCATAATTGTGAAAAATCGATACCAAAAGGTAAATTGGTATTAAACTTAACTCGTAATGATTTCTAAAAAGTATCGGCATTTGTAAAATATAAATTTAATCCGGGAACATTCAAAGTATTAGGTAAGCAGAAGAATATTCTTTAAAGGTGATACTCGATCTGTAAATTTAATAGTCCCACCTCGTATGATGATGATAATTCCTTATCTATGGAGATATGCCAAGAAAAATACAAACATATAAGAAAAATTAATAAAGCATAAGAGGATTAATTAAAAACACATGCATATTAATAAAAACATCTTAAAGGAAAATTCATATTTAAAGCCCATTTTACAGTTAACTATAATTAATCCAAGTTATGCAATACTTTTGTCTGCTAGTAAAATATTTTTGATAAAGTAATTATTTAAGTTTAGTATGAGTTGACAAAAAAAAGAGTGAGTTATCTTTTTTTAATATTACGAAATAAAAATGGTTTTAAGAGAAGATGTTTTCAAAAGTCATGTTAATTTTTTTTCATTGAGAAATATTAATCATTTTTTTTTTTTTCAATAAATTTATAACTTTTGAATCTCATCATACATTAATCAAAATTATATAGAAAGCTTTTAAAAGCAAGAATGCAAATAAATGCTCCATTAAAAAATTATCATAAATATGGACCATTTAATGATTTGATACGAATTTTTTAAGACTCTCCAAATTTATTTATAATAATAGAAAAAAGCATAAAAAAAAGGATAAGAAAATGTCGAAGTCATTACAAGCTAACCTGTGTACAAGAGCAGAAACAGGCCCAAGCCATCCAAACCCAGAAGCAATCGTATTAAATTCAACTTGAATAAGCTTAAGCTCGGGGGTTGATGATGGGGAGTGGATATTTATTGTGTCCAAAAGAAGATCTGATCTTATTAGAACTAGTGTTACAGTCTATTAAAAAGGATAAATAAATTAAAAAAATAAAAAAAGAATTAAAATATATTAATCGAAGCAAAGTATTAAAAAAATACTGCAACGTTTAATATATATATTTAAACAAAACTTAAATTTTCTATTTTTGGTCTAAATTTTATGTGAAAATTAATGAATCCTAAAAGATGTTTTAGTATATATTTAATCAACCATTTAGATGGGGATATTAGGAAACAGAATAATAAATAATTCACTTATTAAAATTGAGATTTTTTTATATATACAAAGAATCCCATTTATTTCCCAAGTATTGGGAGGCAATTGCAATGTTGAATTACAAATCCAATTTAGAGCAAAATATTATCCAATCTCCAAAAAAAAACATACCGCCCAATTAACATGCTTTAAACTAATCTAACTTTTAATTCCCAAAAATAATTAAATTTATTATTTTCATTGTTTATAAAAAACCAAAAATAGAAGATTTAAGTTCAAAAAATAACAATAACAAAAAAAAGTGGACCTTCTAAAAACAATTTTGGAAAAAAATAAAACAAAAAGTAAAAGTATAAAGTAAAGTTCATTCAACTTTTGTTATTCTGAATAACAAAATTTAGGTTTTCAAAATAGAAAACAATTTTATTATCATATTGACAACTTCCTCTTATTATACATTTCTAAAGTTTAGAGATAAATATTTCATTAAAATCGCATTAGGATTAATGACATTGTTTTTTTAAAAAAAAAAAGATTAATTTAGAAAAATCCACTATCTTGTTATTCATATTCCTAAAATTCTAGAAAATAATTTTGAATAGTTTTCGAGTTCTATTAATTTTGTATAAGATAAGAATGAATGCCTCGATCCATTTGGACTTTACAAGACATAGGTAGATTTAACAATTTATGTATATGTTTATTTGTTGGTGGTCGAAGATTCGATGGAAGCAAACCGATGCCCAGGATAGGCTGAATAACCCGGGTTCATTTCTCGGGGGTCAGGGGACATTTGGCCAACCAACAACAAATAAACATACTCCGATAAATTGTTATGAAATTGAAAGAATTCAAGATTTATAGATACCCCAACATGCCCGAGTAATCTTTTAAAATTATTTGATTCACATCAAAGTTATATTATTTATAAAAATTATTACCTGCACTACTCCTTCTTCTTGGACCATTTCACTTATTTTAAACAAATTTTTTGTAAAATCATCTACTTGAATAGTACTGAAAAAATGAAAAAAATTATTATTAATTAGAACAATTTTTGAAATTATAGATTTATTGTACCTTTCAAGGGTTTCCTTTAGAAATGTAAAATCATTAGCAACTGAGTTTATTAATTTATTGAGAATAGGCTGAATTTTTCTTGCATTTTCAAAATGATTTCTGGGAAATGTCGAAGGTAGAAGGGCGAATGGAGCTAATTGTAGGTAATCTCTTCCATAGAAATTCCTTGGTCTGATACATGAGCCTAAACAGACGTTTTTTCATTTTATTTTATTTTTTTTAAGTTTATTCATAATTAATAATGAAAAAATTTACCATGCAATAATGCCCAATCTTTTGCTTTGTTAATTACATCTTCTAACAAACGTTTATTAATTGGAAGTGAGATACATGGTTGCAATCTTGGTACAGACGACATCTGAGAATAAAACAATTAAAACATTGATTATCTAACGTGATAGAAAAGCCTTTAAAAGATAGAAAATCTTTTATTCGAATAAATGTTGATGAAAATAATATACGCGAAGACAAAGAAAGGATTTTGTGAAATTTAGATCCTAAGGGCCTCAAATCCCAAAATCCCATTTTGTGGTAGATTTTCCGGTTTATTTTGGCCAATATTTTATAGATAAATTAAGCAAGGAAAACAATTTTTTTTTCAAAAATAAAATATAATACTAACTTATGTATTTTAAATAAATTTATAAATGCTTAATGGTTAAAAATTATTTTATATGAAATTAGAATGTATCATATAATATTGGTAATTTGTTTTTTTCTTTCACATTACATGACAGTTTATATTAAAAGTATTAATATATTTTATATTTAAAAATAACAACTATTTTATATATATAAACTAAATAAATTAAAAATTAAATAAATTCTTATTAATTTATAAAAAAAAAAAGATTAACTCACCTTTCTAATAAAACAAATATTAAATCAAGTAAAATTTAGTATAAAACCTCTTGAGAATGTAATAAAAGGAAAAATTTATAACAGTTGAAATTTATAAAATTATTCAATAAAATAAGTCTTGTTAATAGTTTAAAAAAAATTTGTCAATTTGAATTTTTAACAGAAAATAAACATGAAAATTGAACTAAGCTGATAAATAAAAGTCAACTGAGAAATGCCAAGAACCGTTGCTCGCTTCGCGTTTATAATAGAGTTTCGGCCGGAATTTACAAGCTAGCCAATAAGAGAAACAAAAAATAACTAAAAAGAATTATTTTGTTATTACTTTAATCGATTTATTTCAATTTTTATATTATTTTTAGGATGAATTTAATTGGAATGTTCCAGTATTAAAATTGATTTAAAAATGAATCTAATGATTTTTATTGTAAAGCAGAGTTGGCAAGTAATTTACTGCCGAGTAAATTACACGTCTATTTACAAGTAAATAACTACGCTGTAAATAACCATGTTGCTGTAAATAACCAACCCCTTAAAAAAAAAAAAAAACAGGTTAAAAGCTTATATTTCATATTTTTTTAATTGTTTTAGAGCATTGACAATTTTAATTTAGTGAATAATATAATCAAAATGTTAATAAAATAATTACAAAATGAAATACAAAAATTAAATATGGTGACCATAACCTAAAACTGCTATTTCATTTGTAAGTATATTTATTATTTTCTTTAATTAATTCTCTGTCCTCGCCTTATTCCCGCGATGCGGGGTCGGCGGACCTCACTTTTTCCCTCCAACTATATCATGCGTTTTTGCGACCGGAAAAGGACAGGCTGGCCCGTCGTACGATCTGACCCTGGATTTTTATTCCCTGGATCTGACGTCTGTTGGAAAGAGGATGGGACAGATATACAAAGAATCGTGACGCAAAGAACTGAAGGACTGCCTGTCCCAGCTCGGCCAGATCGTGGTCGACATCCACCTACTCACAAGATGTGGGCCCTCGATTAAAACATTTTAAAAGAATATAAAATTATCTTAAAAAAAATATGTCAAATTAAGAATGAATGTACTGAATCTTGGTTTTGTTTGAATTTGATGAATTTTATTTGAGTTCCCTCTCTCGCGAATTTCACGCATGCGCACCTGTGCTACTTACAGTTATTTGCAAGATTTTTTGTAAATAACTGCATAATCTTGTAAATAACCCAACTCTGAATCAAGAATTTAATTAACTTTTACAAAAAAGTAAAAGTAATTTATGAATTGACTTTAGATTTGAAAAACCCATAATAATTTACTGATTAAACACCTAAAATTTTCTTATAAATCAAATACACTGCCATCTGATAGCCAAACTCTCAACTTGAATATTGGCAGGGGAATATGGGTGTTTTCGCTCTATATATCTATTCTGCGCGCGCCTGATTTTTCTCTCTTATTTCATCGACTCTTCAAGAGTTCATATCGGAATCAAATTTCCATAAATTTCTTTTTTTATCCAACACTTTGAATCAAGGTAATATTAAAATAATTTACTCATTATTTTATAATTTATTTAACTCTCTTTTGAAAGATTTTTAATCATTATATTGTCTATTTTAAATAAGAAATAAAATTATTTGTGATAACCTTAAACTTCACTAAAATTTTATTCATTTTTTTAAATTAAATTAGATAATTTTCAATTAATTTAGTAAATTAACATTGATTTTCTTTTTTTTTTTTGTAATATTAAATCTTTATTTTCTAGACAAGAAATGGGCGTACCAGCTGGAGATGCCGAAAAAGGAAAAAAGGTAAAAAAATATTTTAAACTAATATTTTACATATACCAATATTTAAATGTATATCCTTTCAATAAATTTTAAATAATAGCTTATTTGTAGATTATTAATTAAGCCTAAAATAAAATGGATATTCATATGATGTAATAGAAATTCCCCGTATTTGCATATATAGTAAAAGTCAGAAACATACTGAATTTATAGGCCACTAGCCATGCCTTTTGCGGATTTTTCATTCAAGAGATTATTTATGAATATTGTATTTTTTTAAAAATTAACTAGCCTTAATTTTCCATAAGAAGAGATAGGACATAATAATACTTGATTTCCAATGCTTTACAATTGAGAAATTTTAAATTCTCAAAAATTATTTGAATCTCTCATTTTGAGGATTTGATGACCCGGCTAATTTTCGTGGACTCCCACTAATGCCCTCTATAAGGTGGCAAAACTTCATTTCATAATTCCAACAGGGAATTTGTCAAACAGTGACAGAGAGACATACATACATAGAGAGACATACATATGGACACACACACACATACACAATAATTTTAATTTTTTTATTAATAATCCTTATGCTTAATAAAAATTAATTTCTTAAAGAAAAAGTGGGGGAGGAGGGGGAGGGGGCAAATTCAGACAACTCACCTTTTTTTTTTTTTTTTTTTGCAAATTTTGTACCGTATTTCATTTTTTTCTTTGAAAAAATTTTTTTGAAAAAAAGGAATATGGTCAAAGTTATTTGAAATTTTTCATCTAATTTACACACGAGCTTTAAAGATAGGTTAGTATGTTATGTAATGTATAGTAAGTGGTGTCACATCATCATTTTTTGTTCGAGAAAAAAAGCCCACAATTTTAAAACAAGACTCACCCTAACTACATAAAAAAGTTTTTAAATTATTTAGCAACATCTTGGAAATTTTTTCATTTTATTTATATAAAACATCACAAATTATATTATTCATCCCATATGAAATTATTTATTTTCTATTGAGAGAGAAAATTTGGCAGTGCTGGGACAAATGAGAGATTCAGGGTGAAGAGTTCCTACATCTGTACTCTTACATATATAGTGATTCATTTATCTAATAATTAATAAATTTATTTCCTTCCAAAATCTAAAGTTTAATGGAAATAAATCTTCCCCTTTTTGAGTTTATTCACTCTCTTACTCCTACCAGGTACGTCATTTGGGGGGCAGAGGGCCATTCCCCCCCCCATGGAAGAAGATAGTAAATTCTGAGTTTACCCCCTATATACAAACAAATAAGTAGGGAAGATGGTATATATAAAAATAATGAGGTATATATATGTTTATATGCATATAAATTAGAGGAAGTAAAAAAAAATTTTTGCCCCCCCCAAGCAAAAACTGAAATGACGTCACTAAAATGACCCCTACTTCCTGGTTACATGTGACTATTGCTCATCTAGATTTCTGGGACCTTATGTAATCACTTGGCAAAAAAAATAGCGACTAAAATTTCTACCTCCTTCCCGGTCCTTGACATCATTTTATTTATTAATATTATAAAAAGTGTAATAAAGATTTTTTAATTTGTATTTTTTTAAATTCTATTATTACATTTTGTAGAAAATGAAAAATACAAATATTTTATTTATTAGGTCATATGCTGACCAAAGATTATTTTTTTAAATTTCATTTATTTTCAGATTTTCGTCCAAAGATGTGCTCAATGCCACACAGTAGAGTCCGGTGGTAAACATAAAACCGGGCCTAATCTACATGGTCTTCTTGGGCGTAAAACAGGACAATCTCCTGGATTTGTGTATACAGATGCCAACAAGAAAAAAGGTATCTTTATTATAAACTAATAAAAGTTCAATTTTTCAAAGTTTCCCCTTCACTTTTTCCTAATCTTTGTGACGAAAATTGAATCACTTATTCAAATGATGTTTACTATTACAAAATCTTGATAGACTTTAGACCTTGAACTTTCACTGATTTTTTTGAAAAGTTAATTAATTAAATATCCATTAAATCAAATCAAAGGCGGTATATGATAAGAGTGATCAGCTCTTACTTTACCATATAGGTCTCTCGACACTATCATTAATTTGACAGATACAGAAGAATCTCAATATAACAGACAAAGTCCGTTCAAATATGAACAATTTCAACACTTAACCCTCAGTTGTCGGTTGTCTCCCGATATCACCCTTATCGCTACTCGCACGCAATTGTAGGTTGATTATCGACGTAATAAGCATGCATCTTATTACGTCACTGTTTGTACTTGAATTTTTAACACCATTTATTTTTTTCAAATTATAAGAATCACATCTTCTGCATTCATCCATTATATCAAAGTTCTACTGTATAAACATAGTCAATGTTCTGTCGAACTAAAATATAATATTCATCTAAATGAAACCTTTGTTCGGAACCAAGATTGATATTCTCTCCTTATCGTCGTTAAAATTGTGACTAGTAGTACTAATCATTTCCAGTCAGAGGTGTATGGAGAATTTTTCGGGAGGGGGGGGGAACAAACTCATTTTTAAATGAATTCCCCCATTCACAAAAATATTTTTAAAATACCGGATATACGTGAGCCCCGAGGGGCCCGGGCCCTCTCAAAGACAAATTTTCATTAAATTTTTTTAATCTATTGTAAATTTCTCTGTTTTGGCCTGAACCCCGAGGGGCCCGAGCCCTCTCAAAGACAAATTTTCATTAAAAAAATGCTTATATATTAATATATTTCATTATTTTTATTACTTATGGAAATCATCCATATATATATATATTATTATTATTTGAAGATTAATGAGTGATGCCGAGAAACATATAATTAAAAAACCGCCACGACGCTGTCTTTTCGGCAAGGCAAAACTCAATTGGGAAAAATAAAAAAATCTTGTTTTTGTTTTTCCTTTCAACATCCTTGCCGAAAAGACAGCGTCATGGCGGTTTTTTAATTATTATTATTATTATTTGAAATTCCTATCCGGATCCCCGTTTATTTACCCGAGGTACCTTACACGCACGAAGACACACACCTCAAACCCAACCGGCCTCTGGTCGTAGCCATCTACCGGCACCCCGTGAAGTTACATTATTCCCTATCTCTAACTCCTCTTCCTGCATTCGTTTCTAGCTAGTGAACTAATCCTTATTTCTGGTTCCACCCGGTTCCTTTTATCTAACCTCTTCTATGTTAGGAAGGATGTCCTAGTTGAGGGGGGACTCCCTCAGCACCGGCGTGTAGCCTACTCTTTTCGAAGAATGCATCAGTGAGAGGGAACCTTCTTTACGTCCCTTCCACAGGACGGGATGTCACAGCAACTCCCTCTCCTCCCACCCCTCCCCCCTTATATACGCCCCTGATTCCAGTCTTGCTTTATTTCATGGCCCCTTATGACTGGAACAATTTTCCTGACACTATTTTTCCTAGAAATTATAATCTCCAATCCTTCAAATCTAAACTCAAAAAAATATTATCTTAAATCTTTTTTTCTAATTTTCTTCACTCTTTTATTCACGAGACGGGTTTCTTTCTGACTCATTGAAATAATAATTATGCTTTTTTTTTTAGGAATTACATGGAGTAAAGATACCCTATTTGAATATTTGGAAAATCCAAAAAAATACATTCCTGGTACTAAAATGATTTTCGCCGGCTTAAAGAAAGCTGATGACCGTGGCCACTTAATCGCGTATCTAGAACAAGCGACGAAATAATGAATGTGTTTTTAATGTTCATAGTAGAGAATTAATTGGACATTCTTAGCTAAGTATTTATTATTTACCTATAATTGCCTTTACATTGTTTCATTCAAAATTGTGATTCCCCTCGAGTGTATATATTCATTATCTGAAATTTATTTTTTACTATTTATATCATTCTAATTTACATTCTATTGATTAAATTTTAAGAATTTTATATAACAATAATCATAAATTTATATATCTATGTCCTAAAAGATTTTCCTAAGAGTTTATTTATATTGTATTTATTTGAAATTATACATTCCATCTAGTGACTAAGACTAGAATCACAGTATTGACGAATCTAGTAATTACATGAATGATGATTGATGTAAGGGCTTAGAGCATTTACAAAGAATCTTAATGTTAATTTATTAATTAAAATAAAAAATAAAATGTTTCGTCATTTTATTTCCTATTGTCCACTCTTGTATAAACAATAAAAAAATACAATTATAATTTCTTTTTATTCCTTAACTATTATCTTAAGCTATCTCAATTTGTTTCCAAACTTTTTAATATATATTTAAAAAGTAAAAATCAATTTCACTATATATAAATTTGTTTAAGTCCTGCCTCCCATTGCCTGGACTGGGTTAAATTATTGATTAGTAGAGGTATATTCAGAAATTTGGCTAGAATATTTTTCAAAATTTTATTTGATTACATGAACGGATCCAGAGGAATTTCTTGGTGGGGTAATCTGGTGTGACTGGTCGCACAGCACACAATTTTTTTCTTATATTCGGTAATTTAAAGGTATATGTTTACCAGAATATAGATACAAATCAAATTTTTAAGTATTAATTTTAAAAATTTTATATTTAAAATAAAATTTAATTCCCAAAAAAATATTTTTCTTCAATCCCCCCCCTTGTATCCCTTGTTAGATTATGACGTCAAATGTAAGTCTTGCGCCAGTGCCATGCCATTGTAAACCTGTGTATTTCTTGTCATTTGATTATGACGTCACATTTGATAAGCCTTTTGTGATTGGCCGTTAGTGATGCTGCTCTCACCAATCAGAGAGCTTCTTTTAAGCGGGTGTCGGCATCATTTCTCTCTCTGCTTGCCGTTGTCCCATCAGTCGCCATAATGATGGCAAGTGTTAAATATCAAATCTGTGCTTGTTTGATCCAATAAAAGAAGCTACCTTTGATTGTGTTATTTGAACCCACACTTTCCTCATGTTTGAACATTTACCTGAACACTCTTCACACCTTATCAACCTGAGTGATGACTACCAACCATCTCAACTGTCATTCATTAACTCCATTCAAGATTCCTTCAAACTCCTGCTGGCATCCAAATCCAGGTACCCTACGCCATCTTGCTTTCCTAATTATTTTTTTCTATTTACATATTAAAAACAAAAAACTAATTTACCAAACCTTTATTTATTACAAAATTATATTTGATATATAATTTTTTTAAATATTAATTGAAATTTCCAACCCACCCCACTCCCTTTTTTATATATTATATATATTAATATAACAAACATTCTCAAAAATATTTTAATGGAAAAGGGTTTTTTTTTTTTAAATATTTATTGTAATCATTTATGAATCGTTTCCAAAATTCATTATTTTTTGCCTATTGTCCTAACACGTTTGATTGGATCTTCTATTTCTCCCAAAAGACATCATTTTTTCAAAACCTTAATTATTTTCTTTTAACAATATTAAACTTTGTTCCTTTCTTCTCTTTATTACAATTTGGCTGCTATAAATCTAAACCAATCACAAGAGATGCAAAACGGCTTTTTTAATAATTCTTCCAATTTTTGGATTGATCTCTTTGACTCTATTAAATATTCAAAGAGTATTTTTTATTGCTTATGAATACTAGTATCCAAACAGTGGCTTCAAGGGCTCTGATTTTTATAAAATTTTATATTATTCTTAAAAAAAATATTTCAAAATATATCTACGAGTATACAAACTATACAAAATTAAACAATTAATTAAATGTCCCGTTGATTAAAAAAAAAGGGAGGTAAATTTTTTCCCCTCTTAGACTCCATTCATTGACCTTTCTCTTTATTATCTCCTCTCTTTATCTCAATTGTCTCAACACATTTGATTGGATCTTCCATTCCTCCTAAAAGTCATAATATTTTCCAAAACCCTAAATATTTTCTTTTACAAATATAATACTTCTTTTCTGCTGTTTATTCAAATTTGACTGCCGTAAATCTAACGTAATAACAATACAACTCCTTTTTCAATAACATTTCCTATTGTAAATTTGATCTCTTTGACTTTATTAAATTTTCTAAGAGTATTTTTTTTTACTTTCCCATATCCTATATATGATATATATAGAGAGAGAAAGTATTGAGATCATGTCGAAAAATTCGATGTCGAGATTTTGATAGATATACACGTTTTGAGGTCCCGTGAATCCAAATAAGTGGTTTTTGAAACATGGTCTGTCTTTGTGTGTTTAATTTAAAGAATTAAGGAAATGAGTTAAGAGGTTGAAATTTTATATTTAAGTTAGACACCCACCTAGAGCGTGAAAATAAGCTTTTGATCAAAATCGACCAAAAAGTACTAGTACTTTACTGATGTACTTTTTCAGTTTTTTTTTCTCAAAATTAGCTCTAAAGATTTTGATTAAAATTCAAAAATCAATTATTTTTTAAATGTTCTTTAAAATGTATATTCTCATTTTGCCATTGAAATCTTTTAAAGCACACCTTACTCTTGTACTTTATAGGGAAGATAGGAGAAATGGTTGCCATGGCAACAAAATATAAATATTTTCCCATGTTTATAAATTTTATTACATCTTGAATTCAAATGTACCGTACTGTCAGAAACTAAATATATGTCGACAGAAAAAATCTAGTTTGACAAGCACAGAACACAACTTTCAATTACCGAATGTAAGAGAAAGTTGTGTGCACCAGATTTTTTTATTTAAATAAACAAATTTATTATTTCAAAAATTGTTTCAAAAACTGTGTAAAAAATTCTTGTCATGAAGGCCACAATAGCCTTTTACAAACTAAAAAAAAACTTTGGGTGGGGGGCCCGTATTATTAAGTACCCCCGGGGCCCGTCAAGTCTGTCTGCGGCCCTGTTATACTTTTTAAAAAGCATCTAAAGTTGATTTATTAATTTTAATTAAAATCCTTGGAGCGAATTTTGAGAAAATAGAAAAAAAAAAAACTGAAAAAGTACATCAGTAAAGTACTAGTACTTTTTGGCCGATTTTGTTTAAAAGCTTATTTACACGAGTTCGGAAGGTGCCTAACTTAAAATATAAAATTTCAACCTCCTAGCTCATTTCCTTCATGGTCAAAAATGTTCACACAGACCAATTTGCGGGACCCACTTTTTTGGACTCCGGGGACCTCAAAACATGTATATCCATCAAAATCTCGACATCGAATTTTTGACATGATCTCAATACTTTCTCTATATATTTCATATATAGGGTAAGGGAAAGTAAAAAGGATATATATAGTCCTAGTAATAAATAATTTGGAATCTAGGGAATGTTATGAATTCCATTCCAAGAATAACACGGATGAAATTCAACCTCTTAAGAGCTCGACTGAACTTTATAAAAATAAACCTATTAGGCACAAGCATTAAGATATTATTTATTATACTTTGACTTGATATCGTTTCTGATAAAGAATCTCATTCAAAACACTGACGGTAGGCCAATTTTGTCTATAAACAAAGTTGTTTAGAATACATTCTTAACGAGTGCTAATAATAATATTATTAGAAAGAATAATTAAATTTTTCAAGGTCCTTTTGTTCTTAAATCACCTTTAGTTAATGAACAAATATTAGTGATATATTAACAGTCAAGCCTAATTAGGAATTCCAAGTTTGTTGGAGCATGGGATTAAAAAAAATCAGCTAATTCTCAGATCAAGACCTGGATAAAGTCTTTGTCGTAGAACACTAGAAAAAAGAACTGATCCTAAATTATTTTATATTTCCAAGAGAGTTACTCATATATTTACGGTGCTTGGAATTTCTTATAAAGAAATTTTATCTCTAGTTTTATAGAACATAATAAAACAATAGTTTAATGAATATAAATCCACGTTTATTAAAAAACAAATCACATTAGAGCCCTGCACGGGTACGGGTAAGCCCGTAGGCCCGTAGCCCGCCCGACCCGCGGGCCGGGGGGGGTTTTGGAGGTCATGAAAAATTACGGGCGGATACGGGCGGGTACCAAGTCTAAATAAACGGGTTCGGGCGGACGGACATGCAAATGAAATCGGGCGGGCACGGACCTATAAAAAAAATTTAAAATATTTCTTTTTTCCGGCATCTGAGATCATGAAAAAGCCTAGATTTTTTATTAAAAATGTATAAAAAATTAAATATTTTAAAATAAACCATATATAATTTCAAGGTTATTTTAAATAAAATTATCTCAGCCAAAAACATCGGAGATGCAAAAAGGGGCGCCTCGCATCATTTTTGCCCAGCGTCGAGGTGAAATCAAAAAAATGCTCCTCGCTTTTCGGATTTATATAAAAGCGAGGAAATATTTTCGCTTAAATAAAACCCGCGACTCTTGATTTTATTTAAAAATTTCTAGACATTCATTCATTCACTAAACTTCCGGCGGGTACGGGCGGGTTTGAAAAAATTCCGGGCGGGTACGGGCGGGCCTGAAGAATGGTAAAAAATTACGGGTCGGACACGGGCGGGATGTCAAAAAAATACGGGCACGGGCCGGTACGGGCCAAAAAAAATCGGCCCGTGCAGGGCTCTAAATCACATTATATTCTTTTTAAATCTAATTTGATATTGATATTGATTGATGCCAATTGTGTAATGAAATATTTAAAAATATAAGGAATTTCAATTTGTTCAATTTGGCCATTTTCGAGACATAATTTGCATACTGGTTTCTTCTTTTGGGATGCAGTAAAATTAAATGGAATAGAGGCAAGAAGACATCCGCAAGTACGACATATTAAAGCCTAAAAAAAAAATGAGAAAAATTACATTAATATTTTTATAATAATATTTTCCAAGGCTAAGAAGAGAATTTCGCCAATGAGGAATACGAAATAATTTATTTTTATATACAAATTTAATTAAGGAATTGTCAAAAATGTTTCAATGCCGTCAATGATTCAAACCGAGTTTATTGATTAGTGAGTGGCTTCTTATTCTTTTTATTAATTTAAATTATACTCACTAGAACTTTATCTGAACAGTGAAAAAGCCTATCGTGAAGTAAAAAGGAGGAGCCATGGGAAAGAAGAGCATCACGTTCCATTTCTCCAAAACGAATTCCTCCTTCTCTTCGTCTTCCTTTGATTGGTTGTTGAGTTAAAGTATCAATTGGTCCTGTTCGTCTCACCTAATCAAAAAAATAAATAATTATCTCTTGGAATTAATAGGTCGAACTAGAAAAATATTTTCTATATTAGTGATAATGTCTTGGCTTGTCTAATTATCTATTTAGTGATTTATAATCAAGAAGATTATACCTAATGGAGCATTAGGCAAAGAGGGAAAAAGTTTGATCAACAGCCTCCCTTTTTTAAGCTCTTTCCCTGTTTTAATTTTTTATTGATTCATAAACATTTCAACAACTGTTTTTTGTGCAAAATTTTAAAAAATTTGGTACGACTGAAAATTATTTCTTTTAAATGCATTAAATTTTTCGTACATTTATTTATATAGGCTAATTTCATTATTTTTAAAACTTTAAAAAGAAAAATATTATGATATTTTTTGTTGTAAAATAGAAAAAATATTCTTTTAAACGAAATATTTTTAGCATGTATTTTCTTTGTTTTAGTACTTTAAATAAATTTTTCAAAATTTGCATATAATATAAAGAAATTGAACGCCTACGAGAAATGTCTTCATTTTTTAAATACACACACATAAGCACCGGAACTGGGGGGGGGGGGGGCAAGGGTACATTGCCCCCCCCCCCCCCCCGGCATCCTATAGGAGGGGGCAATATGTCTTCTTTTATTTCATTTATTTTTAGAAATGATACATTTTTACTTTTGAAAAATAAAATCTTTTAAATTAAAAAAAATTAAAAGAGTAAGAAATTCATTTTTTTCCAAAATATTTTATATAGACCCTATTGTATTTCTAATTTCTAAAAGCATTTTATATTGAATTAAAAGAAAAAAATTAAAAATATTTATTTCCTTCAAATAGTATAAATATAGCCGAAAAAAAATTTTGATAAAATCACTAGCAAATTTTTTAAAATTTTAATTTTATTAAAATTGTGATTTTATTTAAAATTTTTAAAGCTTTATAGTAGATTTGTTTTTGTTTTATACTATTTGAACATATTAAATTATTTTAATTTTCTAAGAAAATTTTTTTGCCCCCCCCCCCCCCCCCCGATTCAAATTCGTTCCGGCGCCCCTGTGCACACATATTTTTATAAGAACCTGCTTGTTTATAATATTAGCCATTGCACATTATATAAAATGACATATACCACATTAAGATTTAGCTTTAATTAAATTATCATCTAATTATAGATAAATAAATAACACAAGATTAAGTTTCAAAAGGATTTTATTTTAGCTCATGGGCATTTCGACGTTAATACGTCATCTTCAGAGCTATGACAAACTATACGTAGTAACGTCGAAATGTGCATAAGCTAAAATAAAATCCTTTTGAAACTTAATCTTATGTTATTTATTTTTCTATAATTAGATCATAATTAAATTAAATTTAGGAATGTTTCAATTAGTGCCAACGGTGAATTCTTTGGATTATATTAAAATTTAGCTGTCTCTTTAAATTAGAGAAAACTATTAAAGCCTTCAACCAATTAGCGTTCTAGTTTACTAAACAAAGATTTTTCTTGCTTTGGACAAATTAAAAAGAGATAAAACAATGACTTACCTGCCATTTATCATAAACCATATGTCTCAGTCTTTGATAATGTACAACTCCAAAATAAATCTGGGCTTGAAATTCAACTCCAGTAATTCCACTATACATGGTTTCTTTCCCATAATAATTATAACCGGCTAAAAAAATAAAAATATAAATTAATACAAATAATGAAAAAAAATTTTCTGTTAGCCAAAAGATTATTCGTCTAAAACAGGGGTTCTTAAACTGAACAATTCTAGTTAAAAAATTATTTGTATTATATATTTTATATAAAATATATACTGGAATTTCATAAATGAAAGCTATTTAATTGAATTTATAAAACATAAACAACACCTCAATGTTAATAAAATAATAATTTTTTTTTTAAATAATGAATTAATTTATTTCATTAATTTTTTTTTCTTAAAATGGAAGATTTATTGCATCTATTTTTTAACCAAGGTCTTATAGGTCAAGTTTGTAACAATAAAAAGAGATATTTTTATTATTATTCGCTTTATTTGCAGAACTGACTACTGCGCTAGCAAGGACTTTCGGTGGGATGAAGGTGGTGGATGATTCCCACCGAAACTGCTTGCTAGCGCAGTAGTCAGTTCTGCAAATAAGGCGAATAATAATAAAAATAAATTTTTTTCGGATATATGAATTAATAAATATTTAATTGTAATAATAAAAATATCTCTTTTTATTGTTACAAACTTGACCTATAATAATACCTTGGTTAAAAAAAAGATGCAATAAATCTTTCATTTTAAGAAATTAATCTAATTGCACGAATCCACAAAAAAAAAAAAATTTTAATCTTACAACCAATATTTTTATTGATTCAATGGTGACAACATAACATGCTTACAGTTAGAAAGGGGTCCGTGAGAAAAAAGTTCAATAGAGGTTCGCGAACTAGACAAGTTTAAGAACCCCTGATCTAAAACAATATTTGAAAATAGGGAACAATATATTCTTAATATAATATTCTTGTGTTTATTAAAGCTTTTGTGGTTTGTATTATTGTTATTATTATGGGAGTTTTTAATTATAGACCACATTTTCTATTAATCATTTATATTTTTAATAAATAATTAATACAAAATGTGGTCTATAATTAAAAACTTGCATAATGATTATAATATTCTTTTTGACGATGGTGAGACGCACCTGCCATTTAAAGGGATTTCAAAGTAGTGAGGTATTTAAATCTGCCATGCATGACTATAGTGTGGTGGATTTATAAATAGTAAAATAAAAATCTTGACCTTTTTCAAGCAATTGACCAAAATAATCAATAGCTGTCTGTTTTTCTGAGAATTTAAAAGGCGTCGCATCGTAAACATGTCCAAAAACAGATGCTGATTTTCCTGCCATCAGTTCAATCATCATAGCTATTAAACAAAAAATTGATTATTTTTCTTCCTTATAAATAAATATAAAATATTAATTTTAATCATAATAAACTAACCAATTGTCATACGTGAAGGGAAGCCGTGGGGATTGAATATAATATCTGGAACTAAGCCTGATTCTGAAAAAGGCATATCCTCCTGAGACCACCGTTGACTACAAATACCTTTTTGGCCAGCCCTGCTAGCAAATTTATCTCCTATAGAAGCAGGTCTCTAAAAAATTTATTGAGATTAATTTGGAAGAATGAAGAGGGAAACATTTTAGGTTCATCTTTTTAGAATCGACATACCATTAATGTCAACGTAATAGTAGCTTTATTTTTTTCAAACTTGTCTGTAGCTCCTATTAATTTAACATTATACACAAAAGCTGATTCTGTGTTTTTCCACTTTTTAACGACATATTGTGAAGAATTGCCATCCATATAACTAAAAGAAATATAAATATTTATAAAAATGATTTAAGATTTAAAAAAAAATTTTAAAATACTAACCAGTAATATGGATCATCATAATTTATCATTGAACCAGGTCTTGGTAAGCCATCATCATCTAAATATTCTTCTAAGTTACTGTCTGGTTTCAAAGAAAAATATGAATCATCCTGGGAATAAAAAAAAAAGAAAAAAAATGATGTAAAAGAAAAAAAAACGATATTTCTAACAAATGAATAGAGGAATTAAGTGGCTTCAGAAGGGAATCTTTAGTCGGAAACTAGTGAGGCATTTTAAAGTATTTTTTAATGCGGTTTTTTTAAATGATTTAAAATCGTGAGCATTTTATAGAATGCCTTTTTTTAATTACGAATAATTAAAAAATATTTTTTATATTTATAGAAAATGCAAAAAAAAATTAACGGCAAAATAGTTCAGCCTCTTGCAAAAGATGGCAGGCTAGTCTAACAGCCGGCATTATCAGATTACTTATAGCCTATATTTATATATTTTTATGCTGTTATCAATGATATATAATATATAATAATATTTATAAACTATTCATTATTAAAAGATCAAGGAAAATCAAAAGAAAACCTTTTGGCTGACATCCTCCCTTCCTGTCTATCATTCTAATCGCACAGCCACTTCTCTTATCAACATCGAAAATCAAACAAATAGATGAGATTAAATATAGCCCAACCATCCTGCCATCTGTTGGCAAATTTTCGTAATAGTTGGGCTTTTTGGCTAAATTTTTAAGACCCCTCGCGCCAACTTATCGGCAAAAACATGCGAACAGCTTGCCTCCTGAACCGCCTTAAGTGCCTTTGGCGAAGGGTGTTTCTCAAACCTTTGCCTCCCAAACAGAAATGCTACGCTAGTGAGTATCACTGGAAGGTTTCCGTCTCTGAATATATCTATATTTGAAGACAAAGGTTATCGACTTAATCAGAAATGTCTTGATATACCCGTATATAATAAATGAAAGGAAGGGAGAATATAGAAATGACTTACTGTTGAATGGGAAAGTTCAATGATTTCGGATTTATATATCAAAGCAGTTCCAAAACCACGTTCATGGGAGGCTTTATTAATAATCAGCGCATCTTCCATGTCGTAGCCCTAAAAACATTTGATAGAAGTCAGAGTGCACAAAGTTAGAAAAAAAAAACAAATTATTAATCTTAGTAATCATTTTTTAAAATTTCAAATGAGAAAAGAGCTTGAGTATACTCGCTCTTCTTGAATTATATTTGACGGAGTATATAGCTGATAATATATAGTTTAAATGTTTCTGGATTTCTTCAATGAGCAACCAGCTAGTAGTTTTTAATTTATATTTATTAATTAATGTGCCAGGGCCGACATTTCGGCCGCAGGACCTTTGGCCCTATATGCGACAGAAACCTCGGACAATCCTCTGATTCTATATGCGACGAAACGTCGGCCCTGGCACATTAATTAATAAATATAAATTGAAAAACTAATAGCTTGCTCATTGGAGAAATCTAGAAACCTTTAAACTATACACGTAGAATTTCTACTTTTTTCACTAAGATCAGCCAAAGTAAAAGCCTTTATATGCATTGTGATCCCAAGAGATGTTTCAACACAATATCTTATCCTCATTAACCATGGAAGCGACTATAAAATCCTTGTATCGGAAAGGACTAAGATCAGCCAATAAAATTGACCCGAAACTTCTCGATTTCTTATTTTACAAATAGAGGCTTTATTTTTTGGCTGCTCTTGTACTTTTCCATTATAATATATTATCTTTTCTTACCGTATAAGAAATCACTGCCACAATAGCATTAGTGCCCATTGGAAAATTATCCATATTAATTAGATCATGATGTGTAGGTCTAAAGAAAGGAGATGAAGGCGTTTGTAAACGATACAATTTATTCGCAGATAGATATGCAAAATTATGACAAGGCGTTCCCATTGTTTGTTTACCCATCTAAAAATTATAATTTCAATTAATCGTAAAAAAAATATAATTTTATAACATCTTATTACCTGACATTGGTACATATTTCTTGGACTCTGATTACAATCAGGCATAGGAATTAAGCAAGCTAAGTTGCTTAAAAAACTAGTTTCACTGATTTCCATATGTGTAGTTACTCCAGCAATATATTCATTCTTTGAAATAGCAATTTCCATAAAAATTTGTTCAAATGAACTAATCATTTCTACTTTTCCTTCTTTTAAATTAAATACTGGTCTTAGAAATCTTGAAGAACCAGTGAATATAAAAATTCCAGGATATTGTCCTCCACCAGTAGGAATTCTAGGGACCAGAACTATTTCAGTAGAATCTGGAAACTAAATGGGTGCTTAAGTTTATAGTATAATTATTCTGATAAAAATATTATTAGTACATCTTTACTGTTGATTTTCATTCTTCGCAATATACTAGAAAATTCTTCAGCTTGATTTTCTAAAACGAATCCAATTACTTTTCCATCCAAAAGAACATTATAAAAAGGAGATGTAATTTTTTCAAAATTTCTATTTGTTAAAGGAATCATCCCAATATTCTTACAATGTATTGATACTTTTGAATTTACTGAATGTGTAGAAATTTTACAATATTTTGATAAATGATTAAGAAGACCGCAAGGTGTTCCATCAGGAGTATGAACAGGACATATAAAACCTAAAAATATTAATAATAAACTTTATAAATAATTTAAATAAAAGAAAAAACATTAGATTCTTAATAAAAACATTACATTGTGGTATATTTGAATTAATTAAATTAATAAATTGTAAGATTTTGGTCACTCACTAAGCTTACAGTCAGATCTATTCTCTAAGCAAAAACGTTAACTTTTAACATCTGAAATCAGCGTTAATTCATTTTAACATCTCCTTGCCTCAAAGTGCTATTCTGTAAGCAAAAACTTTAACTTCAAAGCCTTAACATTTAGTCAAGGGTTAAAAATTAATGTCATGCCTAGGGAGTGTCTTTAATATTTTAACACAGTATTTAATACATCAAAATGGCGTCTTTAACCAAAAAGTAAGGTTATGATTTTGACAGTTTTGAGATAAAAGCAACATGCTAACGGCGCTGTTAAAACTTCGTTTAGAGAATACTATTTTTTAACGCTGATGTATCAGATAGGCCTACTAGTTTAAGAATTTTTATATATTTTTAACAAATCATCGTTAACAACTGGTGCTAAAAAGTAAAATGTTAACATCGCTGTTAAAACTTGGTTTATAGAATAGCATTTTTTAACGCTGGTGTTATTAATTTACTTTTTAACAATCAATTTAAGATGTTAAATTTTAACAAAAAATAGACCTGAGTGAGTGTTAAAATTATGTACCTTTATGAGTATTCTACATGTGATTATTTCATAATTAAAAAAAAAAATATTAAATAATTTTTAATGGAAATGGAAAGAAAATTTCCATCTTCTTTTATAAAAATAATGAAAAATAATCACATTTAAAAAAACGCATGGATCAATGAAGTCAGTGGCTGATTTTCTAAAGACAGGAGAAAGAGCAGGTGCAGCCAAAATATAAAAGCCTCCGATTTAATACAATTCAATGAGACGTTTCGGGTGAATTTTATTTACCCTTCTTCAGTCCTTCAAAATTGTTAAAAGTCCCGGAGTTGTTCAATAGGGCAATACATGTAAATTTATGTATCATATGGTGGGCCAAATCGCCAGGACATATGATACATAAATTACATATATTGCCCTATTGACCAACTCCGGAACTTTTAACAATTTTGAAGGACTGAAGAAGGGTAAATAAAATTCACCCGAAACGTCTCATTGAATTGTATTAAATCGGAGGCTTTATTTCTGGTTGGCTGCACCTGCTCCTTCTCCTGTCCAAGAAGGCCTGGAAACAGGTCATATTGCGAATGTACACAAAATATAAACATTTTTTTACCCCACGCATCAGGATGAAGCTGTCTTGGTTCCGTTGTTCGCATTTCTTGGAAAAATGAACCTCTATGAACAGCTCTAAAATGAGACATGTATCTCATCCTATTAATATTTTCGGCAATGATTACCAAACCTATAAATAAACAAAATATTTTATTTAGAAAATGAAGATATGAGTGAATTTAAAGTTTATGATGAGAAAATTTACCTGTATTTTGCATAAGTCCTAAGCCTGAAGGACTATTAATTGATCCTGTCGCTAAAAAATGAGCCATATCACTTTGTAATAAACCAGTTCTCTTTAAAATAGTAGACATTATCGCTAAAATAAATTTAAAAAATTTGCAATTTTATTTTATTTGATTCAAATCTTAAATAATGAATATTTACTTTTGTTTAAAATAAATGATGGTTCAGTTTCAGTCTTTTTAATTATGAATCTTTTAAGCATTTCTAAATAATTTTGTAGTTTCTCTTTCAATATCCTTAAATATAAATGACCTCCGAGCAATACTTCATTCATCATTATTGTATCGACTCCATCTGAGGAGCATTTATTCTGAGCATAAGCATACAATTTTTGAGTCATAAATACCAATAAATTAAATTTTTCTTCATTAGTATCAAGATGGATGCCTATTAAGTGTCTAAAAGAATAATATACTATTAAAAAAAAAATACTTTTTGTTATTTTTTTTTTAAATAAAACATAAAACTTACTTCAAAATAAAATCACATATTTCAAAATTCGTTAACCAAGGTGGTAAATTATCAAAATTTACACGAAAAAGTCGGCCAATATATTCCTTAGCTTCCAAATGAGTGTTTATTCCTTGCATGTGTAATTCTCTTAACAAATTTGAGATGCAACTAAATAGAAAAATTATTACGTTATTATCATAATTATTTTTTAATCTCCTGTGTTTAGATTTTCGAACTTGATTATAATCCAATTTGAATCATTCTGCGCAATTAATTCGAATTCTCAAAACAATATAGGCATGCGCATAATGGGTTCAAGCTGCTATAAATAAAAATTTAGGAAACAAAATAAAATACCTTTTAAGATATAAATCATTTTCATGAGAAAACATTAAACATTTATAGATGTAAATGTCAGGAACATCAAGTAAACATTTTAAAATTAGAATCACTGGTACATAATATAATATTTTTCTATAACTAAACATCAATTTTGCTTGACCATCCGATGTGAAATGTAAAACGTTTGTCTAAAAAAATTTAAAAATTTAATATTTGGAAGGATGTGATGAGATAAACGAAACACTACATATTAGGAAAAAAAGTTTCAAATAAAAGTTGTTTATTATAGAGGGAGAAACATCTTTTTCTATTTTAGACATTATCCACAAAACCGCATAAAAAAATACTTTAAAATGCCTCACTAGTTTCGGACGAAAGATTCAATATGCCCCTGAAGCCACTTAAGGTCAGCATATAAAATAATTATTGTGAGTTTCAATAGAAACCTAGATTTATGTCTGGCTCATCTTTTTACATTTCAATAAAAGCTTGGCCAAGGTCAAAAATAATATTTTTATTTGGAAGTAGTTTAGTTTTAGTAAATAAACAACTTTTATTTAAAACTTTTTTCTAAAATGCTGTGTCTCTGTCGAATAAGACTGAGCGATAAAAAAATTCACCCTATAGGCCTAAAATAAATTTATGTTCTAGAACAGTGGTTCCCAACCTTTTTTGATGTGCGGCCCATTTTTTCCGTAAAAAAACAAAAACGCTGAGACCCAGTGTATATATATAATTTTTATCTTTTCTTAGACTTCCGCGGCCCAGTTCCAATCAGCTCGCGGCCCAGGGTTTGGGAACCGCTGTTCTAGAAGTTTTCCACGATTGAGTATATGTGAAAATAAAGTTTCTCGTGTTAAATCAAATTGCTTGTTGAGATTTCGGCTCTCCTTTTGGAACCATTTTCAAGAGTGTAGGGTTAGTAAATAATGATGATGGTAATTTATTTTTGGCGTCACAGTCTTGATGGTTCCTAAATTTGTTCAGTGGATCAGAGAGATTTGTCTGATGAGTAGTAATGATAGTGCGTTCCCAGAGGGTTCTGTCTGAGGCAGACGTCAATCTGCCTACTCACCAAGTCTCTCTCTATCTCTTTTCTACAGGTATTACTATGGTCAATGCTCTGCCGAATTAAAATCAATTATCCCACCCAATGCAACATATTCACGGAACACAAGAGAGGCATCGTCCCAGCATCCCTAGGCTGTTCAGATCACGACTAACAGAACAATTCAATTTCATTCTTCCTTTGTCCCCATGACCTCCCGTGATTGGAACAAGCTCCCTGCGTCTATCTTCCCCAAAACCTACAATCTTCAGACTTTCAAGTCTAACCTCAACAGGCATCTTCTCAGATCCCGCAGTTGAGTTTCCCCTTTATGCTTCTCTTTTTGTTTTTATTTTCTTCCTGGCTGCATGTGACTATTGGTCATTATAGGTCTTCGGACCTTATGCACCCATTCCAAAAAAAAAAGAAAAAAAGTCGTTATGTTATTGCATATCTTTGTGTATGCCTTTGGGTTTCAAGATGTGATTGATTGAATGGTGTAGTTGTCGGTTTGTGTGCAAGTAGTTGACTCTGAGGTCTCAATTTACCCTACAGCCTTGAAAATGTCTCCAAAAAGAGAGCCGAAACCGTCGGGTAAATCCCAACAATCCAGCCGAGAAATTAATTACATTTTCATAATTAAATTAAAAAAATTTCAGATATATATGAATTAGTAAATCATTAAGGCAAGGAAAGGGTAATATAATATAATTGCAAGAATAGAAAGGAATAATTTATTAAACATAAATAGAGATAATTACTGTTTCAGTTTCATCCACTGTAACGCAACGTATTAATACGCCCATATCTGTAAAATTAACGCCTCGTTGCCGCCATAGAGAGCGACTTATAGCTATTGGATAATTTCTTCTTGTCATAATTAACATTCTTATCAATTTTTCATGTCCTTTAATAATAAAATAACCTCCCCATTCATTTGGGTGTTCATGATGAGATATTAATTCAGAAGATGACATTTTATATAAATTGCATTTTTTGGACTAAAAAAAAATTTATAAAATCAATAATTCTATATATAAATTAAATATTATACCACTGGTGTATATGTATGGTCAATCTTGAGGCTCATTTTCTAAATAAATTGTATATCACAAAAATTGTCAATCACCATTCCAAAATATCGAATGAATATCAAGCACGTGAAAAATACAATATTGAATAGGCCTAGATAAAAAAAAAAAGAAATTTTATCTTACCATTAAAATTATAGGAAGAAGGCCCATATCTTTGCTTATATTTTCTTGTTCAATATCATCAATATACCATTTTAATTCAACAGTAAAACGAGATTGGTAAGTTGATCCTTTCTGTCTACATTCTGAAGGATAAAGTATTTTAGATTTTCCGATTGCATTGGCCATTTCGGGTCTGCCAAATTGTCCATTCTGTAAAAATATTTAAAAAAATACGTTTAAAAGAAGATAGCCAAAAGAAATGAGCCAGAAAAAAGAAAAGGTTCAAAACAGGAAAATGAATAAAGTGAAAAGCTTGTAAGGACCTGTACAGTTAAAACGTATCTTTTTTAATGAGTGCTGCAGTTAGGTTTATTTTAATTTAATATTAACAAGCCAAGGCCGATTATTCTATGATCATGGCTTGAAATAAATCTAGCTGCCTGGCTTCATATATATATATATATCATCATCAACTATACCGGTATATCATGTTATTGTATTAGACCTTTATAATGTATATGTAATAATGTAATTACACGTCGATAAAGAGGAGTACAGTGTGGGACAATATTAAGTCCCACCCATGAGTTTTCTACTTGTGATTATTTCTTTGTTTTTAAAAAAATATTATATATTTTTTAATGGAAACTTTCATGGTTCAAACCAAAAGTCATATTACCGAGCTTGTCCTATCTGAGACAACTACCAGGAGGAATAAAGATATTAAAGAACAGAAAGAGAGAGAGAGTTAGGAATGCCTAATAGTAAAAAGGCAAGGAAAGAAGGAAAATGTTATTGTAATTAAATGAAAAATAAACAATAAGTACTTACTTCAAAAGTTAATCTAATTTGTTGTAGATTTGGCAATTGGAATTCTATGGGAATCAAATTATCTAGTGCTCTTTTTAAACCTGTGGCTAATAAAAAATTAAATGATTCCACATGTGGTTCTCCAAGTAATTTTAAATACTAAAAGTAAATATATATATTAATAATCAATTTAAATTAAATCCATAACATCAACAGCAACTTCTCTTCAACTTAAATTAAATTTATTTTAATTACATACTGGATTTTCTTTATCAGGTTCTCCAAAACCATCACGAAGATTTTCTAAAGTCGGATTTTTCCCGATATCATTGATAAAATTGTCCATTTTTACACTTGTTTTTTGTAAAATTAAGAAATATATATATTTAAATAATAGATCTGTAAGCCCAATTCAAAAGATCAAAATCACATGGAGAAACCATAAACCAGTAGATGCAGAGAATAGATCTATGGAATAGATAATCATATGACGAATGAAAATAGAATAGCCATGTTTCTAGTTGGTATCGAATCCCTACAGATGCTCTAGTGTCGGTAGCGATAGTGGTGCCACGCTTCGGAACAAATTGGAAAAAAATTTAGCGGATTCTTACAAGTCTACTGGATGATACAAAGAAACTATAAGATTAATTTATTCCATTTTATAAGAAAATGAAATATCAAATTAATCCTTAATTCCGTTTCACTTCCTCTATTATGTTCTCATATATCAAGGCCTTGCTCACAGATACATGTCGAGAAAAATAGCAAAAAAAGTTTGTTTTGTAAAAAATTTTCAATTTTTTTTTCTAAAAAATTTTCAATTTTTTTTTCTATAGACAACTAAATTTGTTTCAACATCGTTTTATCAGCCGGCAAAAAACCAGCCGAAACTTGAATTTGAAAAGATGGGATTCGCACACCAAAAAAAAAAAAAACTTTCTCTCTCTATATATTTCATATATAGGCTAAGAGAAAGTAAAAATGATTCTCGCATCAGGAAAAAATTTTAAAGGAGAGGTTTTGCCCCCCATATCAAATCTCCTAGTTCCGGCCCTGCCCCCTTCTACAGAAAAAATATATTTATATTTTGTTACCACCTGAAGCATTCCTCCAGCCGCACGGGCTATACAGTAGATCAGGGCCGGAACTACGAGATTTTTAAGGGGGGCAAAATTTAATTTGCCGCCCCCTCCTTAAAATTTTCTATACAAAATTCATATAATTTTACCTTTTTTTTAGTAAATCTTTCTTTAATTGCCGCCCCCTGATATCTGCCGCCCGGGGCACATGCACCCAGTGCCCCCCCCCCCCCCCTAGATCCGGCCCTGCAGTAGATATATTGATTTCTTTTTAATTTTCTCCTTTCGAATGAGTGGATTTGTTAATTTAAAAAAATCCTACCCCAAAGAAGATCTTGGAATTTATATTATAAAAAATTATTTTTAAAATTTACTTCCAAAAGAGGAGGGAATTAATTTCTTAAAAATATACAAACTTTGGAAAAAAAATACATTATAGTAAAGAGAAAGAACATGGGCGTACCCAGGATCAAATCTAGGGGGGGGGGCATGGTCAGATCATGGTCGTCCAGGGGGGGGCAGATCATGGTCGTCCAGATTGTAACATAGCTATTTTTTATATAGAGGGGTAAAGCCTTCGAATTAAAGGCCTAAAAACCCTCGAGTCCTAACAAAAAGAATCATTCCCCGTCGCCAACCACCAATTTTGTTTCGTTTCATCACTTTATAAACATTTAATTTTTTTTTTGTTGCTTCTAGGGGGGGGGGGGCAGCTGCCCCCCTGCCCCTCGCTGGGTACGCCCATGAGAAAGAATATAAATAAATTTCAAAAAATATATAGTATAGGCCCTATATCTTACTTGTGATTTGAAATCAAATTTTTAATAATTAAAAAATAGAGTAAAAGTATTTATTTTATTCATAAATATTATATATTTAAATTAATAAATAAGAATCATATATAGATTTAAGATCCAAAAGTCTCTGCAGACATCAGTATCTAGACCAACAATGACAAAAAAAGGTACGTTCCGCTGGAAGTTGAACGGATCTGTCGATTTGCACTCACCATGCCCTACCAATTAAAGAACAGCACCGCAAATATTAAATTATGTTCTAGATACTGATTTCTCAAGAGACTAATAAATGTAGATATGATTTATTTTTTAATTTAAAAAAAATGTGAATGATCTCACAGATTACATTGCGCCTCGTCTACGGAGAATTTGATTAAGCTCAAGGCAATTCTCCAGAAGACGAATATAAGCCATCTATTATACTGAAATGGCCGAATGAGGTGCTGTAATCTAGTAGTAGGGCATACTGAATACCGTGATTCAGCTCCCCGAATACCCACCCCTTTCGGTCATTTAAGTTAATAAATATTAAATTATTTTCTTTATACAGTACTTTTTCATTTAGTGCAGCACTCATAAAAATAGAAATTTTAATAAATTAATAAATAATTTATATAATATATCACAAAGCAATGGAAATAAATTAATTAACAAAAAAAAAAAAATATATCAATTCAAGATTCTGTAATTTTTTTTCCCCTCTTTATGTATTAATTATTGTTCTCTTGACTTGGTGGAGCCGCTTGTTCAGGTCGTGCTAAAATAAAAAAAATAATATTGTTTTAATTTTATAATTGACAAAAAAATATAGGATTTGGATTTTTAAAATTACTTTTTGCAATTATAATAATAATTAATAAGAAAGACCTACTGGGACATGCGCCTGGCGAAAATGTAATATCATCGACAGCAAAGCCACCGTTGCTAGCCTGACCCTCAAGTAGTAGTCGAAAGTCCGATGAGGCATCGATAGATACTTGAGCAGGTGTCCAAATAGGTCGAGCAGTGTCCAGTGTCTTGGCTTCTACCATCCATATCTAAGAACAAATTAAAACAGTTTAGAATAAAAATAAAACATACTTTGGATATCTACCTTTAGAATAATATTTTAGATTCATTATAAGAATTATAAAAAAAACCTTTTCTTCAATTTGTGTATCTTCTTCCTGGGAACTGTTATCTTGTCTGACCACTCTTAACTCCGCAGAATCTCCGGCACCAAAAGCAGCAACCCAAAATGCGAGGCATATGCGACCCTCATCGACGACGCCAAAAGGAGGAGATATCAATCTGGCAGTTAGACTGCCTGTATTCTGGTTGAATAAGTCAAAATAGATGTAACCCTCTGTAATAATTAAATAATCAAATTAGAATAAAAAAAAAAAAAAAAATTAAGAAATAAAAATATGGAAACTCAAAACTCATGTCTGATCTCTGAACAACTATCTACCGAGTTTTATTATTAACAATTTTAGATTCTACATGATATGCTATAAGTCTGGAAATCATGTATCTCCTTTTTTTGGTTTGAGAGGAAATACGCAGACCACCACACTTTTTATCGCGAGACAGAAACACTGTATTTTAATTATAAAAGTTCTATTCTGCATTTTAGAAAAAAGTTTCAAATAAAAGTATAGATTATTATTTTTTGACCTTGACCAAGATTTCAAGATTATTTCAAGATCGTCTTTTGTTTTTGACGTGACAACGTCTTACACATCATGTGTGTATAGTGGCCGGGTAGGAAGGCATGCAAGAAAAAGTTTATTAGGTTGAATAACTCCTCTGTCTTAAGAGGTATAATTATGATGAATATACGATTAGAAAGAATGATTTTTCAGCTAAAGATTTCACCATTTATTTTTTTCCTATCATTTTTTTTTTCAATATTTTCGTCTACATAATATTATCTACAAAAAAACACAACAACTTTCATTACCCCTCCCCATCGCAGAAACCTTTAGCGGGTTAATGCGTAAAGAAAAGAATGGTAGCTAGATATTATTTCATTTATTAGACTCTCTGCAAGCCTATATTGACTGCCCGCAAGCTCTGAGGATGGTCTTAATTAAACAAGACAGAAACGTCAGCATAGAGAGCCTAATAAATGAAATAATATCTAGCTGCCATTCATTTCTTTATAAATTAAGGACTATCCAGCTATAAAATTCACATCTTGTAACATCTTTAGCGGACTATTGATCTAGTAATAATTAAAAAAAAAATACAATATTCTCACCAGGTGCTCCAAATGTTTTATCTGCCAAATTGGATGGTCTTCTAGCTACTGTTGCTAATCGCCAACTGGATCCTTTATCTTTATCTTGAGTGTCATTAACCCAATCACAAGTATCACGTTCAAATCTGCATTCGCCACCACTAACAACTGCCGCTTCAGGGATAGCTATACAGACAAAGTAAATTATTAATAACATAATCAACATTTTGTATTTTTTTAATGGGAACTAAGAGCTAATAATTGCCTCTCTAATTTCCAAGCCAATTTGTCTATTTTGTGTTCTCATATTGAAGAAATTTGATTATAATTAATTTTTCGAAATATTTAAGAGATTCAAATTATTACTACGTTACTCCCTGGCCCATGTACTATGTATGTGTACTTAATTTCTATTTCTATAGAACATATACATATATACATACATACATTTTTCCCATTTCATTTTTATATATATAGATAGATGTATTGGCTTAAAAGGGTGAAATGTAAAATGTAAACAAGCGAGGCACTGTAAAAAAATAGTAATAATAATACTAACTAGAACAAGCTCCAGAAAAAAGGGTGATATCGTCAAGTCCGATGAATCCATTGGCTCTGCTGCTACCCCACATACCTTCAATCACAATCTAAGACAATCAAAATCAATTTTTTACTATATATTTCACATTATAAATATTATTATATTAATTAAATTAAAAAAAAAAAGTTATTTATTTAAGATACTTAAAAGTAACGGACCACGTGATTCATGGTGTCTGCAACTTGTGCTTGTGCAAAACGCCACTCAGGCCCCTGGTGATTATAAAGACGCCATACAGGTCGCATTTGTGCCGCTGGAGTATTCAAACCTCCTTTGTCAGAAGGTCTTACGTAAACAGCTAATGCGCCTAAACTGGGTCCTGTAGTATCAATGAAAGGCTCATTTAGGACAAACCTATAAAGAAACAATAATCTTAAAAATATTTATATTTGATTTTGAATTTTTAAAATTTATGCTTACCAAAAAGAGATACACCTGGGAGTAGAAGAGCCTTCGAGCTCTTGAGAAACAAACCAACCGCGACTTCCGGGCCTTTGGACATTGTTCCTTGCTAAAGTCATTAGAAAACCTAAAATAATAAATAAGAATAGGTTATAAAATATAAATAAATTTTAAATTCCGTTTAAGTATTACGCTAGCAAATTTTTAGCTGTTTTTCCACCTTGTCAGCAATAATAATCAAAACGTTAACCTTTGCTTAAATTGGCATTTCATGCCAATTGGTGGCACAGTACACAACTTTCGATTGCCGAAGGTAAGAGAAAGTTGTGTACTGTGCTTTTCACACCAGATTTTTTTGTTTTGAGATATATTTAGTTTTCCATAGCAACTTAGTTCCAAACTTGCGTTTTAAATGTTGACTGCTTGAAATAAACTATGGTTATGATATTTCTCAAAATTTTAATCTCATATTTGAATATTTTATACATAATAGAGAATCCTAAATAAATATTAAATTTCATAAGAATTGTAATAAATTTTTAAAACGGGATCCCCTTTTGAATCGAAATTTACATACAAATCCCCATAGGGATTTAACATTGGCTCTATGGAAGGAAGAGCGGGAAAATGGAGCAAATTGAATATTAGCGTTTAAAAATCATAATTCAAGATAAAAAGGCAGGATTCGATCTTCACCTTTTTCAGATCCTAGTGTGTGATCATAAGTATTGGTTCTTGTAGCTTGTCCAGACACTCTGTCCCAATCGATGTCATCTTTCCTTTCTCTAGAGGGGACATTACTCCAAGTGCATTCATCGACCTCAAAAGTGCAATCCCCAGGAGTAGCAGCTGCCACTTGAGGGGCCGCTAAAATTCATCGTTTATTTATTATAGAACAAATGACATACGGGGGCATTGATTGATATTGATATAATTCATCAATGATAAAAACTTACTTGGACAGCTTCCTGGTGATAAGGAAATATCATCTATGGCGATATCTGCTAAATTATTCTTTCCCACTCTCCCAACGAAGATTATCTATAAAAAATTATCAATAAAATATTAGAAATTAGGATAGGTCTATGCTTGTTTCTTGGAAATGAAAAAAATAACTTTTAGAGTGTTTTCTCCAAATATTTCGAAGGCATGGAATAGCACTTCGAAATGCCTTCAAAATATTCGGAGAAAACAATCTAAAAGTTATTTTTTTCTTTGCTTAAAATTGAGGTGTTAATTTTGAATATTTAGAAAACCCAATGGAATTTCTTTTTCTGTAGACCACCTCCCTCACAATCTCCTTCCAGGAATTAAAGCGCAATGAGAGGTCACTCAAGAATATTGTAAAAAATATACAGAACTGGATAGTAATGAATTACACGTAATTAAAATTACTTAATTGAATTACAATCTATATTTATAGGAATTTTACTCCTTAAAATTTAAATATTATTTGCATAAATTAAAATTTTATATGAATTTTAAGGAATAAACTTCCTAAGAATTTCCTCTTATTACACAACCTATGAAAAGGTTCGCCATCCCTGGACTAGACCTGTATTTTACAAATTTTGTATTTACCCGATATGGGTTCGAGGATGAGACGGGCACTTCTGCTTGATACCATGCATTTCCAGCTTCTCCACTAAGGGACCAGATGAGATGATCTTCTTCATTTTCGTTCGAAAGAAGTACACTTAATGTTCCAATTCCATTTCCATACATATGGGTCCAAAAACGCAAACATAATGGGCTATCAGAGTCTGAAAAAATAGAATAAAGTTTTGTATTGATTGTTAGAATATATACGCTTAATACACAGATTTGTATTTTTTCAACATTTCTGTTGTTTTGAAACGAAGAGGAATATCGAAATGGATTTTTTTCACATATTATGAAAATTGTCCCCTAAAATGAAACTCCCAAGTGTTATATTTTTAAAGGAATAGGCCTAATAAAACATTGTTTTTTCTTACTTCCTCTGAAAATTATAAAACGAATTAGAAAAGTTATTAAAAATTATTTGATAATAGCAAAACCGTTGCGTGACTAGTTCCTATAAAAAGAATGATAAAATGGAAGCTAGTTCAAATGGAAATAAAATAACCATATGGTGTTTTTTTTTTTTTTTTTTCATCAGGCCATAATAACTGGACTTAAGAGTATATTTATTCACATTTATTAAATAGTTCCAATACCTCTTGGTTCAAATGAAGTACTGGAAAGTTTAGCAATATCTCCAGGCCTTCTTGGATATGAAGAATCAATAAATGCATATCCACCTTCAAGGCCTCCGTGCACGAAACTAGATCTATCTGTAGCAGGACCGGTAGAGGGATTGTGACTTCCTCGGCCCTAAAACAAACGATCGGTCGCAAAAACCCATTCCCCGTCGACTCCGCACCGCGGAATTAAGGCGAACAAAGAAGAAGAAGAAGATAAACAAAGTAGACTTTGTAAACGAGAAAAAAAAATACCTACCAATGACCAATCAAAATCATCATCATTTTGATTAACCCAACCACAAAAACCTCCCTCAAATGTGCAATGTCCTTTGCATTCTGGTCCAGGTCTTATAGCTACATTATCCACAGCTACATAGCCACGATATTTTCGGTAAGCGTCGCTCGAATCTTTCGCTACACCTTCAAATACAATCTGCCAGTAAACAAGAAAATAATATTAATATTATTACGAATAGAAAGTATGAAATTTTATAGGAGAACTTTTAGCCAAATTACAATTAATACAAAAAATATTTTTCATTCATTTTTCTGAATGGAAAGCAAATTTGTTTATTAAAGCTTTTGTGGCTTGTATATGGGAGTTTTTAACCCAGATAAGCCGGAGAAATTTTTTCTTTTAAATTTCAAAAATTTCATTTTACTTCATTAGCTATATTCATTAAATAAGCCTTTAAGTATAAAAAAAATTTTTTTTACTTGAGGTTAATTAATTAGGGGGGTTTTTCGCGCGTCCTACATATAGGACGCGAGGCTTATAAGGGGTCAAAACACACAATTTAATTTCTATACGTTTTCTTGTTCAACACATTGCAAAATTATTAAAAACACATTTCTAAAGGAAGTAAATAGGTATATTAAAACTAAAGACTAATTAAAACTAACTTTTATTGTGAAATTTATTTTATTTTATTTATTTTGTATACCCAATCCAACACTACATCGAGTTGGTTGTTTTCTTAGAACATTACACCTGCAACGAATGTGCTTTTTCTGAGGTGCAAACCTATCTTATCTTGAGTTTTTTCTTGATTTGACTACCGTCCTTTTGATTTCTTTGGTTTCTTGTAAGATTCCGAGATTGAAATTACGAGCTTTCTTCGCTCTTTCATTTTACCCAGGCCATTCCGGGGTAGAAGCCTGTTATTATTTATCGCAATATCCAAAAGAAGGTTAAATTATTACAACTAATTAAATTATTATTACAAACTCCTTTTTGAAATGTGTTTTTAATAAAGAAAAATACAATTTCTTTCCCCGAATACAAGTTCTTCTGTATATAAGGTTATATTTTGATCAGCCGGATCAACACCGCCCATATATTTATTTTAGTATAAATTAATCCTGGCTGTTTTATGGGTTTTCGAGGCATTTTTTTAAATGAATACCTCGTAATATTTTGTAAAGTGTAAATCGGATTGCTATTTGACGCTAGAGTCACCACAGTGACTTCCCAATTTAGGGTAAAGAATTTTTTTTCTGTAAATTCAGAATCAAAATCCTCTTTTTCCTAAGTTTCCAGAGCTTTAGCAAAAGTGCAACCCTTAAAAATTAAAAAATAAACATAAAAAATGATATAATTATTATTATACATATAAGTTATATTGAAATAAAAAAAAGGCGAAAAGATGGTGGATTGTCCTAGCGTCCTATATATAGGTCGCCTATATTCAACAGGCAAAATATATAAATAAATAAAATATTGTACTAATTTTAAGATTTGTTATTAAAAATACAATTAATCATGAATATAATTTTGTCATAAAACTTTAAATTAAATAAAAAATAATGAAGTAGATTATCTTACAAAATTAATTTGGAGGTCGAACATTTTCAAGCACTAGAAGCTCTTTAGAAAATAATTTTTTTTTTCTATCATAAACTAAATAAATTTTCAAATAAAAAATATACAGTGTAATTAGAGGTATTACAGATTAAAATATCAGAAGCTCATCAAAGAATATTTAAAAGAAATACGTTAAAAAAATTATTCAAAAAAATTTCTAGCGTCCTATATATAGGACGCCAGGCTTATCTGGGTTAATTATAGACCACATTTTATATTAATTATTTATATTTTTAATAAATAATTAATACACAATGTGGTCTATAATTGAAAGCAAATTTATAAACAAAAAGTGTAATTTGGAAATAATCCAATGATTTATATAATAAAAAACTAAAATATTGAGAGTTCATTTTTTTTATTCCTTTAATTTTAACCGAGATGAAATATCAATTTGGTTTTTAAGCAAAGGTATTTCTTAAATACATAACTCGAGACGAATTTTGGGTTTTTTTTTGAAATTCGGACCCCAATACCATTTTGGGAAAAATTTGACTTTTGAATTATATCCTTGGATTTTTCCCATAAATGATATATTTAATTAAATTTCGCACGCGAACCTTTAATTTGGAACTTCTCACAAAAAAGACAGTTGCTGAACTCTCCGAGAATTCCAAAGAAAGAAGCAAAGACCCCCGTGCAAGAAATTTGTCTGCCGAATATTATAAAACAGTCACCATTGGTGATCGACGGCTTTATAAATCGACATTTTCATCATATATATTATTGAAAAAATTACCTGTTGTTCCTTGTTGTATGTATATAAAACCTGAGCTTCCAGCCAACGGTCTCGAGTAGGATCTTTAGTAGTCCATAAAACTCTATCAAATTCTTCAGGATTGCCATCCTCACTTACTGGATGCAATAAAACCCGAAGTCCTGCTGCACTTAAACCATCAAGTGCATAACTAAAATTGAAATGTATAATTAGACAAGAATATATTTATTCGACTATTCTTGAATCATTATGTTTATTTATTTTGTTTATAATAATAAAACTATTGTTTTCATTATTCTAGTTTCGTTATAAAGAATATTAAGAAATCTCTGTATCTATATATAGAAGATATGACATGTAAAAAGCTTCAATTTGACTTTTAGGATTTTAATTATGAGAGAATATAGGGATTTTTTTCATTTATATAATTACATTTATTTTATTACTCCCTCTCAGCTGACGTTTAGGTTCGGATATAGATATTTAGAGTCAGAAAGTCAGATTTATAACTTTAATGTAAGAAACACATACAAAATTTCATGAATCTAGTTCCTTATTTATGTTTAGACACACTCAGGATTTCAGGTCGAGATGAGAATCATCATAATCTCGAGGTCGAATTTTTTGACGAATATAATAAGTTTTCTATGTATACTTGGTATGCAAATATATTAACCCCAGGGATGGGCAAGTTACTCGATTTTGAGTAACGAGATACAAAATACCAATTACTTCAGATTTTTGTAACGAAATACAAGATACCAATTATTCACGGGTTTGTGTAACGAGATACAAAATACCAATTACGTATTTCAAATACATTGAAAATACCAATTACAAACAAATTTTTCCTTGATTTTAAAATACTTTTTGCAGGGGTAATTCTGGAACTAGAGCCCTGCACGGGTACGGGTTGGCCCGTAGACCCGTTACCCGCCCGGCCCGCGGGCTTTGGAGGCCATGAAAAATTACGGGCGGATACGGGAGGGTAGCAAGTCTAAATAAACGGGTTCGGGCGGACTAGCATGCAAATGAAATTTTATTTAAAAATTATTAGACATTCGTTCTAATAAGATTTAAACTTTCGACCGTTGGTTCTCGTTGAAACATTTTGTAAATTAAAATTAAATATACAAATTAAACACTAGGTTATTTGTTTCAAAGGTTTTATTAATTAAAAATTAACACTTAATACGTATTTCGACAATTTCTTGTCATCATCAGAATGATCTTCTGATGATGACAAAAAATTTCTTTTTTCACATTTTTTTTCATCATCAGAATGATCTTCTGATGATGACAAGAAATTGTCGAAATACGTATTAAGTGTTAATTTTTAATTAATAAAACCTTTGAAAAAATAACCTAGTGTTTAATTTGTATATTTAATTTTAATAGACATTCGTTCATTCATTCACTAAATCTCGGGCGGGTATGGGCGGGTTTGAAAAATTCCGGGCGGGCCTGAAGAATGGTAAAAAATTACGGGCCGGGTACGGGAGGGAAGTCAAAAAAATACGGACACGGACCGGCCAAAAAAATCGGCCCGTGCAGGGCTCTATCTGGAACCCTAAATAAATTTAGTTTAGGAAAGTGGCAGCTAAACTTATATTGGAGAATACCTTTGGAAAATCGAAAACAATAAAATTATTCATGACACTAAAAAAATTTATTTATAAAAATATGAAAAGGTTTGAAAAAACCAAGTTTTCAAAAGTTTTGTCGGATAATCTGGACCTTGATGGAGAATGAATAAACCCGCAAATGAAAACAATCTTTCAACTGGGGCAGAAGAACAAAGATTTAGTCGTTCAGAGCTGGTTGAAAGAAGAAAGCAAAAAAGTTTTTTAACGAAGAGTGAAAATTTGGCGTTTTGATTGACTTCTCTTTACTGGTTTTTACTAAGATTCAGAGCAGAGAACCCACACGACGATTACATACATACAGTAATATTAAATAAATTAAAACGATTTCAGCTCCCTCTGCAAGATTCTTATACTGCGGCAAATTAAAAAAAAAAAAGTATTTGGTATCTCGAATTTCAGATACCAATTACTAAAAAATGTAACGAAATACAAGATAGCAATTATTTTGCCTATGCTGTAACGAGATACAAAATACCAATTAATATTGTATTTGGTATCTTGTATTTCAAATACATGTAACTGATTAACGCCCATCCCTGATTAACCCTTACCTGAAGGTGACACATTTTCCATCTGGGCCGGTAGTTCCCATTATTTCACTTTCCAAATAAGCATTCTGGGCTGTCCTTCCCAAGTTGCCTGATGATAACAATGACGTTTCGAAAAAAACATAACCACCTGTAATAATAAAAATATAAGTAAAATTTTGTACACAATTCCTCATTATTTCAATTTAATAAGGTAGTTGATTTTAAAATTAAAAAAAAATTCAGCAAATTGTTTGAAGTATATCGGAGATCTTTAATTTCAGGCAGCACACTCGAGCCACCTTAGAGGAGATTTTGGAATTAATTAAAAAATGATTTCTCATAAAACTATCCAGGACAGTGACGTAATTCAGTTTTTGCTTGGGTGGGGGAGGAAACATTTTTATTTTACTTCTAGTGCTACTTAATTTATATTCATATAACCTCTATATTTTTATCTATACCAACTTCTATACTTATTTTACTATTTTCTTCCAAAACCTTAGAGGGAGGAGCAAATACCCCCTGCCCCCCCCCCCCAAATGACGTCCCTGATCCAGGGCTTGATTTCTCCTAGCCTCTCATTAATTAATTAATATTTTCTGACTCATAAATTTAAATTTTTTTTTTTAATTATCCACCCTTCATTATATTCTATCGATGGAAACTGGGGGACGTTCCACACGCTAGTTCCTCGGAGCCACCCACCCGTGGTTCCGTCGAGGAGGTTGCAGTCTTACAGTCAACGCCCGGGAGATATAATAATAAACTTCAAAACTACCTTTATCGGCATCATCTCCGCCACTGGAGTCTCCTGGTGGGCCACCCAACCAATTAGACAAGACACCTGCACCTGATTGCCATTGAAGTAAACTTGCATTTCGATTGGACCATGTTTCACAGGTATTCAAGTCAGGAGACGTACCAAAGTCACACACTTCTGAAAAAGAGACAAAAATTAACACTCAAAATATTGTTATGAAAGAAATAAAAATTCATTGTATCCATTAAAAATTTCTAAATAGATTGATGTAATTTTTTTTTCCTTACCAGCCACATCTTGTCTCCTTGTCCGAACCTAAAATAATAAAAAAAAATTAAAATCACATCTTTTGTCCTTCCCATCATTAAAAAACAATTCGGGTAGATTTATTTCTGTTTAATTCTTACCAAATTAGCCAAATTACCCTCATAGTTGTCAGTTGTAGTCGTGAGGGCACTCGTCGATATATACGAGACCAAAGGTGCAACAAACACAATGAAATTTGACCACAGTATCCTGGGAGAGAAGGGAAAAATGATAATCAAATTTTAAGGTGGATTTTCAAGAAGGAAGAAAATTATTATAATAAAGTTTACTCTTTCACGAATAATCTATCATTTTTTAATGATTTCTAAATCTCCTTTAAATGAAAATATATAAATAAGCATAATATAGTTTGACTTCTTTTAGAGCGCAAAGTGCGGGTACGAAACCCCCAGAAGATGCGAAAAAAATTTTATAGTCCCCAAATTCAAACAAATTTCCAATAAAAATATAAGATTTTTTTTCAACAAGTAAAAATTTAAATAGTGAGTGTTGGAAATGAAAATAGTTTGCGGACCACTGTTAAAGAAACTCGAAAAATTGTTCATCCCTCTGTATTGAAAGTAAATTATGTGATACAGAGAAGAAAATAATAAAATTAAAATAATTTAATAATAATTAAAAGTAAACAGTAGGTTTAGTCTAAAAAAGAAGTTTTATTTAGTTTATGTACATTTCGATGTTAAAACATTATCATCAGAACTTTATTAAAAATAAACAAATAAATTAAATAAAATTTCTTTTTTATATTATTAAATTATTTTAATTTTAAAAATGTTTAAACTAGTACCTACGGTTAGATTATATAAGAAAATAATAAATTATTTAATTATTCCATTGGACAAAACTGTCTATTAGGAATTATAAAAATAAATAAATTAATAAATAACTAAAATTAAAGTGTTAGTTGTGTTCAGTGGCCTAATTTGAACTCAACAATAGCTGGGTGTTTCCCAATTTTAATAAACAGTCTTGAATACCTTAATCATTTTCAGTTCTTCACAAGGGCGGATCCAGAGGTGTTTCTCGGGGGGGGGGGTAACTGGTGTGACTGGTCGCACAACACACAATTAATTTCGGTAATTTAAAGTCCCATTCTGTACTTGTTTGCCAGAATATAAATACAAATCAAATTTTTAAGTATTAATTTTTAAAATTTTACATTAAAAATAAATTTTTTTTTCGAAAAAAAAGTATTTTTTTCAAATCTCGGGGGGGGGGTAATTACCCCCTTGTATCCGCCCTTGGTTCTTCAACACCTATTTTAATGTCATTCATTATTAGTTTTTACAGTGAATATTGCGCGTTTATTTCAGAAAGCCAAAAAATTACATTAAATTGCACGTTTCTAAGTAGATTCATAAATTTAAAGCGGAGTGTTCAAATTTTGATTTATTTGTGTTCAAATAAAAAATATATTTTTGAAAAAGCTAGTTTAAAAAAATCCTCAAATCACAATAAAATTTGGAAATTATCTATAAACATAATTAAAAAAAAAAAATATTTTACTTCGAGAAGATGTAAACAAACTTTTAAAACAAAATAAAATAGGCTAATTTATCATAATATAACAAAAAAATTGAAAATTTCAAAATTTCTAAAAAAAACTTTAAGTAAAGTACTACTTCCAAGTGACGTATTTACTCCAAAAGTTGATAGAAATCTACAATTTTAGTGTAAAGAGTATATACCAAATTTCATCGATCTGACTGCTTTGGTTTTTAAGCAATCGTGTTCACACACACACACACACGGACACACAGACATAACGCTTGTTGATGCATGAAGTTTTTCTTCAATTTAATAAAAAAAAGCTTCTTATTTAGTTTTGTGTTTGAAAATTGCTATAAAATGATTTTTTTTTTCAAAAAAATTTTCCGGTGGGGAAGAACTCCAAAACCGCAGAGATTCCTTACCCCCAAGACCCCATTTGGGGTCTGCAGAACCTAATGCCGCCCTGATTTAAGTGATGAAACAACAAGTTGAGTAAAATGACGCCCTCTCAAATTCTCTAATCACAAATTAATTCAGATTTAATATTTTCAAAAAGAAATTGATAGAATTCATTAGAAAAAAGTCAAAATGTAATAACTTACTGCATTTGTGCTTTCCCTAGAAGTTGAAGCGGATCAATCAGTGGATGTGTCTAAATATTATCTGACTAGTGAATTTGCTAGGTCCACTGTGCTCTGGCCTTTGACCAGTCAGTCCATTGTCCTGATCCGGACATAGCTTCCGGCCTTCATTTCCTCTTTATTGGATACTTTGTATTAATATATCACTTGTTCAACTAACGGCAATTTATACATTTCATGCAATTATTCGTTGTCGTTAAGTCTGCCACAGGCGCGCCGACAGATGGGGGAATATATTACCCCTCTGAGGGGGTCGAGGCCTTCAGCTAGATCTCTCTTAAAAAGGAAAAAAAAATATAGGTAAATTAAATTAAAAACACAAGGTTATATGTTTCAATAAAGTAAATAAATTTTCCATTTGTGTTTTTACTTTCCCCCCCGGCCCCCCCCCCCCTGGGGGGGGGGGGGGGGGGAGCCCCCCGGGGGCGCCCTTTTCCGGGCTGCCTTGTCCAACCCCAAAATTTTTATTTAAAAAAAAATAAAAATTTTAAATCACACCCCCAAAAAAAAAAAAAATAAAAAATTAAATTAATTTTAAATTAAATTTAAAAAAAAAAAAAAATTTTTAAAAAAAAAAAAAAAAAAACCCCCCGGGGCTTTGCGTTTGGGGGGGGGGGGGCGCGCGCGCCGCGCCCCCCCCCCCCCCCCCCTCCCCCCCCCTCTTACCCTATTTATTGAAATGTATAGAAAAAGTATTGCAATCATGCAAAAAATTCGATGTCGAGATTTTGATGGATATACATGTTTTGTGGTCCCCTTAAGTCTAAAAATGTAGGTCCCGCAAATTAGTCTGTGTGTGAAAATTTTTAATCATGAAGGAAATGGGCTACAAGGTTGAAATTTTATATTTAAGTTAGACACCCACCCAAGTCGTGAAAATAAGCTTTTAAACAAAATCGGCCAAAAAGTACTAGTACTTTACTGATGTAGTTTTTTTAGTTTTTTTCGATTTTCTCAAAATTCGCTACAACGAGTTAGAATAAAATCAAATATTTTTTACATCCTCTTTAAGGGGTAGTCCACATATTACGTAAGGCGTTAGGGGGGGGGTCTGGCCAAAACGTTACTAATTGTGACATGGGGGACACGGCGGTTTCTCTAAGCGTGACATAATTCAAAATATTTCACCTAAAACCCACACCTCAATCTTTAAATTTGATTCAAAGTTGAATTTATAAAAGTTTTTGAGTTCGAAAAGATGGGATCAGACTCGCATACTAAAAAAAAGGCCAAATGATTTTCGCAAGAGGAAAAAATGAGTGATTATTTGAGTTACGAGGAAAAATTTACAAAAAAAAGAAGGTAAAATGAAATGAATTTTGTATAAGAAATTTTTAAGAAAAAGTTTAAATCAAATTTCGGTTTCGGGGGGGGGGGGGGGTAGTTCTATGTTGTGACATAATCAGGAAACTGAAGTAATTTGCAGCCAGGAGATTAAAATGAAAAAATCTTTTATTTATTTAATCTCCTGGCTGCAAAGTTACTTCGGCTTCCTGATTAAATCTCCACAGCTATAAGACATTAAATTAGTTGTGACATATTATTTGTAGGGGGTTTGTTTGTATGTGACTAACTGTGACAGGGGGAAGGGGGGGACTAGAATATCGTCAAAAAGGCGTTACGTAATATGTGGACTTCCCCTAAAATGTATATTCTCATTTTTCCCTTGAAATCTTTTGAAGTACACTTTACTCTTGTACTTCATAGGAAAGCGGAGAAATGGTTGCCATGGTAGGAGAATATAAATTTTTTTTCTTTTTAGATTAAAATTCATATAAATAAACTATTTAAGTTGAAGAGAAGTTGCTGTTGATGTTATGGAATGGAAAAGAGCAAGTATAGGTGCAGCAAATAAAGAGAGCCTTTGGTTGCCAAATGCCGAAAGGGAGACGTTTCGGACAAAATGTTATTTGTCCATCCTCAGTCCTTGTTGGCTTATAAACTAATTAGCACAGATTAATGATCACTAATCTGTGCTAATTAGGCACAAAGTTGTCATTGTTGTTGTGGCACGAATTATCTTATAGACTCTCACGAAAAATTGACACTCGCCTGTTTTTATAAAAAAAATATACATGTGCACAAATTCGTGCCACAACAACAATGACAACTTTGTGACTAATTAGTTTATAAGCCAACCAGGACTGAGGATGGACAAATAAAATTTTGTCCGAAACGTCTCCCTTTCGGCATTTGGCATCCAAAGGCTCTCTTTATTTGCTGCACCTGTACTTGCTCTTTTCCATTCCATAAATAAACTATTTTTTAGATGCTCTTTAAAAAGTATATCAGTAAAATTTTTCGTCGACATTTTTTGAAGTACACTTTACTTAGTATTTCACATTTTCCGGCTCTTCCTTCCATAGAGCCAATGTTAAATCCCTATGGGGATTTACATGTTAATTTCAATTCAAAAGGGGGTCCCCTTTAAGAATTTTTTCCAATTCTTACAAAATTTGTATTTATTTAGTATAAAATATCCAAATATGAGATTAAAATTTTGAAAAATAACCTAGTTTATTTCAAGCAGTCAACATTTAAAATACACAGAGCCTATGGAAATTTTGAATTAATTGACTTTTTTACTTTTTACTTATGAATTGGTCAAGTTTGAAAACATTAAAGTAAATGAATCAAAGAAGAAATTATTTTAATTAGCTTATAATAGCTATCAGATGGATCTAGTTATATGATTGGTCAAAAGATGGCGCTTTTAGTAGATTGAACTACTTTTAAAATCTATATTTAATTAAAAAAAATTTTTTTAAAAGATTTATCATTTTTTTACTAAACTAATTAGATAGACTATTTATGAATTGAGAAAATATGAAATATATTTTTATACTAGATACTATAATAAATTTTTTGTTTCAATCAAAATGAAAAATAACTATCCGGAGAGAGTTTATAGGTAGATAAATATATATTCATATAGGGGTGATTAAATTTATAAACACTTAATTAATTAATTACTGGGCATCTGCTTTCTTTCCCTTTCGTTTTTTGGTGCGAACTCGTGAATTTCAAAGAGTAAATTATATTCTTTGGTGAAAATAAGCTTTTAAACAAATTTGGCTAAAAAGTATAAGTACTTTACTAATGTACTTTTTCAGATTATTCGATTTTCTCAAAATTCGTTACAACCATTTTTTTTTTTTAATTCAAAAATTAACACCGATTTTTTAGATGCTCTTTAAAACGTTTATTCTCATTTTGCCGTTGGAATCTTCTGAAGACCACTTTACTCTTGAACTTCATAGGAAAGATAGGAGAAATGGTTGCCATGGTAACAGAATTTAAATATTTTTCTTATTAGATTTAAAATTCATATAAATCAATTATTATTTAGATGCCCTTTTAAAAAGTATATTAGTAATATTTTTCGGGAAAATTGTTTGAAGTGCACTTTACTGATGTAATTCAGTTTTTTTTTTTTTTTTTTTTTAAATTAATTTTCCGGCTTTTCCTTCCATAGAGCCAATGTTAAACCTTGTTTGTATTTGCATGTTAATTTCGATTCCCTTTCGAACTTTTTACACATTTAAAAATTTTTTTTTCCAATTCTTATGAAATTTTGTATTTATTTAGGATTCTCTGTTGTATATAAAATATCCAAATATGAGATTAAAATTTTGAAAAATAACCATAGTTTGTTTGAAATACACAGGAGCTTATGGAAATTTTGAATCAATTGGCATTTTTACTTATGATATCCAAGTGGTCAAATTAACTACACTGCTATGCACTGCGGTCCCGGGGGGCCCGGGGCCCCCCCCCCCCCCCTTTGGCAGACAAAAATTCAAAAGTTTTTTTAATATTTTAAAACTAAACAAAAAATTATAAATTTTTCACGTCTCAGGGTATCTAAAAACGCAAATTTCAATGCCTCATTTTCAAAAATTTTTCCATACCCCCTCAAAATTTTTAAAATTTTAAATTCGTCAAAATCGATTTTTTTCTCGTTATGGTAAAATTTTAGACGAGAAAAAATACGTTTCTCAAATTTTCAACCCTTAAAAAATTTTTTTGAGCTCATCTTTGGAGAGGTCTCTTAAAACATGAGAAACTAAAATATTGTCATATATAGGGGATCCGAAGAGAGGTCGATTTGCACCCAGCTGTTTATTGGATGAAACGTATTTTACATGAAATTTAATATGTTAAATAATATATCTTGAATAGGTTGCCTGAAAAATTCCTGTGCAAACTATAATTAATTACAAATTTAAAAACTAATTTTTTTTTCAAACTTACACAATAAAGATAATTTTATCACGAATCCAATGATGTACGGTTGCCTGCGGAAAACCTGTGCTGAATCCCGGTTGCTGCGGTTACTTTACAGATGCACTTTTTCGTTTTTTTAGATTTTCTCAAAATTCCCTCTTACGATTTTGATTAAAATTCAAAAACAATTATTTTTTAGACTCTCTTTAAAATAAATGTATATTCTCATTATCGGGTTGAAAACTTTTGAAGAACACTTTAATTTACTCTTGTACTTCATAGGAAAGATAGGAGAAATGGTTGCCATGGTACACAAGTTTCGATTACCTAAGAAGAATCGAAAATTATGTGCTGTGCTTCTCACACCAGATTTGTTTGTGTCGACATATTTTTAATTTCTGACAGTACGGTACATTCTAATTCAAGATGTAAAATTTATAAGTATAGGAAAATATTAATATTTTGTTACCATGCCAACCATTTCTTCTCTTTCCTATGAAGTACAAGAGTAAAATGGTCTTCAAAAGTTTTCAACCCGAAAAAAAAAAAAAAAAAAAAAAAAATAATGAGAATATACATTTATTTTAAAGAGAGTTAAAAAATAATTGTTTTTTGAATTTTAATAAAATGTAAGAGAATTTTGAGAAATTTAAAAAAAAAAAGAAAAAGTGCATCTGTAAAGTAAGAGAACGGGATTCAGCACAGGTTTTCGCAGGAGTAATCATTGGATTCGTGATAAAATTATCTTTATTGTGCAATTTTGAAAAAAAAATTAGTTTTTAAATATTCTATTACGATATATTTTTTAAATATTAGATTTCATGTAAAATACGTGCAAATCGACCTCTCTTCTGATTTAGACTAGGGTAAAAAAATTAGTCGGATTTTGCGCCACCCTATTCTTTACCTTCCCTACATCATAAATTTTGGGCCATTGGCTACCAAACAGGTGAAATAAATATATAAAATAGGTCTAAATGGCCTTCGCTGCCAAAAAAAAGCTAAATTAATAAAAAAAAAAAAAATTTGGGCCCCCCCTGACAAAATCCTGGGACCCCACTGCTGCTATGGGAAATATATCTCGACACAAAAAATTTGGTGTGACGTGCATGGTGCACATTTTTCAAGAGAAAGTTGTGTGCTGTGCGCCATTCAGTCATTTGAGGGAGGGGGCAGGGGAGCATTTGCCCTCCCCCCCCAAGGGCTCTGATTTTTATAAAATTGTATATTATTTTAAGGGTTTAATAAATTCTTGCTAGAAATAAAGAAATTATGCATCACATAGCTGTGCTACTGTTAATAAATTAATTACAGAGTGCTTTTTGTTGACAAGGCTATAATAGTATTTCTTGTCAACAATGGATATAAAATTTAAACTATCAACCATAGGCTTTAGTTAAAACATAGTAAATTAAAAAAAAAAAATATAATTAATAAATGTGTGTCCCATATTGAGAGAATGCAGGAGTCAATGCTAAATGCGGACGAGGACATCGAGAGATAACTTACTTATGTCTTGCTGCAAATTTTAATTGTAGATCATGTACTGATGATGGCGGGCGGAAATATCTGCGCTTCAAAGATTTATTTACTATCGGGCTTAGAGGTTTCTATGGGATTGTATAACTTTTTTTCTGTTTGTAGTTGGTAAAATTTCACTATTATTATATTAAAAAAAAAAATAAAAAATTTTAAAATAATAATAATATTATGTTAAATATTTATTAAAATATCTCTGAAATATTACAATATATTCTATATGTTATTTTATAAACTAAATATCTAAGAGCATTATTTTGATAAAATTATCATCATTATATTAATATTCGTTTAAAAAATTATTTTAAAAAATTCTATATTAATTCAATAAAAACTAATCAATCTCCTTCATGGACTTTAGTTATATAAATGAATAAGTTTGGAGCTTTTTATTTCCAAACATATTCATTTTATTAATAATATTTTTTATTATTTTCTTAAATCTAAATTTTTTTATATTAAAATACAAATAATTTCTCAAATTCACAATCATAATTATCACAAAATTTAAACGTAGTAATTTTATTAACCCGGATCTGAAATAAACCAGAGTGAAAATTCCCGAGGGAACTATTAAAAAAGAAAAATTAATAAAATATTGTAAAAGAAAATTCAATCTTACATCCCTGTAAGTCACTCGAAAGTATCAGTTTCAATTTCGTACACATACTTTTTTTCTAAAATTGAAATTTCTAACTATTTAATAATAGTGAATTGTTTGTTTTATTGAAAATTTTATTAAAAATAAATGTAATATTTTTTTTAGGACACACTCAAGGTTTCTTGTTAAGGAAATACAGTTTTATAATGAAAAAACTTAAATTTATACTTTCGCTAAACTACAACTTAACTTTAATATTGCCTAAACAAATCTGACAGAAAAAAAATTTCTAATTACTGGTAGATGTAGCTCTATTCTTTTTGATAAGAATATCTTTGTCACCTGTGAGGTAGGAAAATTTCACTTTCAATTATCAAGGAAATTTTAAAATAATATTTGATTAAATGTTATTTGTTTAAATTATTCAAATATTTACACAGAAATAAATAATTTGGACCATAATATATATTTTCTTTTCATAAGGCAGAGTTGTCCAAGTTATTTTTGTTTTTTTATGTACAATATTTAAAAATATAAATTTACATTAATTTTAAGATTATTGTATATAAGCCTTATCTATTAAAAAAATAACAAAAAATGGCTGTATACAATATATATTTAATAAATGAATGAAAATATTAAAGTTTTTTTTTTAATTAACTAATATAAAAGTGATTATTTCAAAATATCGATAAATAAATAAGTTTTAAAATAAAAATTGTAAAGCAACTCTATCAGTAATTATAAAAAATAGATTTTTTTATCATTAATTTTTTCTCATTTTAAATAATAATAATAATAATAATAATAATTTATTTATAATATCTATTTATTTTCTCGTAATAATAATTATTTTATTATAGAATACCAATTTTGAATTTGTATATTTTTTAGAATTATTTTAATATAATAATTAATTTTAAACAGATTTATTAAAACCGATTAATATCGAAACAATTAAAATTTTTCTGGATTAATAATATTGTATTACCTGTAAAAATATATTAAATATATACAAAATATCATAGAGAGAAAAATATAACTAAGAAATTAGGCCAAACATCACGTGAAGCGCCACTAATCGGGAGCGCCTTTTAGTTATGCAAAATCTTCCCACAAAAGGATGTAAGCATGCCTATTTTAAAGGCATGATGGGATATTTAGAAAATGGCCGTTTAATTACAAGAGCCGATAGCCTGGAGGACTTCATCAGTGGCGTCATTTTTTGGGTGGGGGGGGGGCAGGGGGCATATGCCCCCCCCAAAGGGCTCTGATTTTTATAAAATTTTATATTATTCTAAATAAAATATTTCAAAATATATCTACAATTAAACAATTAATTAAATTAAATATCTTTTGGCCAAATTTGAGTACCTTAAGTAAATTTTAAGAAAAAAAAGTTTGCCCCCCCCTTCCAAGAAAAAATTTAAATGACGCCACTGGACTTCAGCAAAAAAGCTCGCAAAATTTCAAGATGTTTTTGTCTAAATTTATTAGACTATCATCAAGAGACAAAGCAACAATGAATTTTAAAATATATATACAATAATTAAGAATCTTTTAAAAATTATTACATTACGTTTTTATTTTGTACTCACTAAATATTTTAGGTATTTAAAAATATCAATTGTCCGTGACCCTTGGCCCAGAGAGAAGTAATTAGCTTCTCGTGTTTAGGGTCTCATCCCGCCCCAAGCGAGACAAATTTATTTCATTTGAATTGACTACCAATCATTTTAAATAAATAAAGATGGGGTCTAAATGGTCTTAGATTCCAAAAAAGACCTTAAACAAATTTAAAAAAAAATATCAATTTTTACTAATGAAGCCAAGACAAAGAAGCAAAACAATTAATATTGGTTTCATAACATTTTTACTTTCTCTTACCCTGTATTATAGAGAGAGAAAGTATTGTTTTATTTTAATTATTAAACCAAATAAAATATTGATATTAAATAAATTCCTTCTGTATGAAAAGTCGTGAGATTTATTGATGAAGAAAACCCCCTCTTGGCTACCATCTACATCAATATTATTGTAAGCAACATGTTTACCTTTCAAAGATATTTACAATTTTTAAAAAGTTTTATTTTTCACTCAGTTACTAAAAGCGAGGAAAAAATTAACTCTCTCTAACCGAGAACGGATTAAGAGTGGAAAGCACTGCCTGGTATTTACCTATTACCGATTGTTTACTAACATAAATTAATATTAAAGGAAGAAGTTTCTCTAAATAAAAAAAAATTTGCCTGTGAGTTTTTTAGTGCGTTTTAAAATCTTTTATTAAATTTGTAAATGGTAATTGTTTTTTCTGAAATATCACCGACGTACAATATAAATATCTGATAAAAGAAACTACACTACTATATAGAATTCCAAATGATACAATAGAGAGTAAAATATAATTAGATTTGTTTACAAAAATTAAAGAAGAAGCTGCTGATGTGCTATTGCAACATTCCTGGAATGCTTCCTGCACTTGAGGGAAGTATTCGTTCCAAAATGTAAACGCCTGATAATCTAAAGTGGAAGTATCGCTGATATTGAAATTTTTATCCATTTTCAAAATCGCTGGATTGCCAGTTGAGTATCTATCCCAACGAACAGTGCTTGTTGAGGCATTACCCGTTCGAGCAAAATTTGTCCATAAACTCATCACGGTATCTGAAAATTTTTTATCATTACTCGACCAAAATGTCATATTTGGCCAATAGGGCATCCCCCATATATATGGCAATTCGAATTGATCTGTCACTGTTGTCGTTTCGGATAATCCCAATTTCTTCGCTTTATAATCGAATCTATAAACGTAAGTTGGTTTATGTAGAGAGAAATAATCTGCCTGTCGAAGAGTACTAGCTGCGTAACGCATTTCAGTGCTAAAATCTATTAATTTCTGTCTAAGAATGGCTGGGTCATTAGTAGTTGGGTAAGGATTGTAAAAGAACAGAACAGTATCAATTACATGTTCATTAAATAGAATACATGAGTAATTGCTTTCTGCTTCAGCCAATTCTCTTTGTAATTCTTTTTCAACCATTAATTTAATTTCTTGTCTAAATTCATCTAAAGTAATGTCATTTGCCAGCTCCTCAATTTGAGATCGATTTACAATTGAATTCATATCATTATAACCAAGCATGATTTCCACCTAGAAAAAAATTTTAGATTGGAATATTTAGAAATAAATTAAATTAAATTAATAATAGCCAGCCAGAATAGAGAATTAAAAAAATAGAGTTAGTATTAAAAAAGATGAAGATGAGAAAAAGGAGTTCTTGGGTTCCAAATACGTAGGAAGAGATTTTGTCCGAATTTCTGTTATTTTAAAGACCATTTTTTTATTGTTTTCCGCGGGTTAAAAGGGTGTACTACTTACTATACCTGTCATGATGTTATATTTAAATCGTTGAAATACCGTACTTTTATCTTGAGAGATTAATCTATTACTGGAGGGGTTTAATCCCCTGTCCTTCCCCCTCTTTTCTAAGTAAGTCCTGATTAATGTTAAAGAAATTAAAATAGAATTGTGTTCTGCTCCCGAAGCCAAGCAACAGAAGCACATAAAACAAATAAATTAAATTTATATGATTGATAAACATCGCGGAAAATTATGAAGACAAGAAAAACTAAAGTGAAATATTTTCAAAATAAGAAAATTATTTATTATGGTTAAATATTGATAAGACGAGCTGATGTTATGTAGGCCTATTTACTTTTGGTAATGAAAACAATTAAGTCAGTAAAGCTGTCAATTAAATGTTTAATTATTCTAAAAACCTATATAGGGCCTATTTTCCTTTAATACTAAATTTTTTTATTAATTGGAAGAGCATAAAAATTCCATTATATCTCACCGCATTTACAATTTAAGAGTTAGTTATTGAAAATTTTTAATAAAATAATAAATTCCTAGCCATAGAGCAGTATAGACAGGAGACAGAGGTTCGGTTCTAGTTTCAAGCGATTAAAATTTTTCTTAATACGATGGATATCAATTAATTAAAAGAAAAAAATCTGGTGTGACTGGCGCTTGTCACACCAGATTTTTCGTGTCGACATATATTTAGTTTCCCTCGAGATATTAGAATTCAAGATGTAAAATTTATAAGTATGGGAAAATATTTATATTTTGTTACCATGGCAACCATTTCTCCTATCTCTTCTATGAAACACAAGAGTAAAGTGGTCTTCACAAGATTTCAATGACAAAATGAGAATATACATTTGAAAGAGCATCTAAAAAATAATTGATTTATGAATTTAAAAAAAAATCGTTGGAGCGAATTTTGAGAAAACCGAAAAAAAAAACTGAAAAAACTACATCAGTAAAGTACTAGTACTTTTTGGCCGATTTTGATTAAAAGCTTATTTTCACGGTCCCGGGGGGTGTTTAACTTAAATATAACATTTCAACCTCCTAGCTCAATTCCTTCATGCTTAAAATTGAACACACCACCCACCCACACAGACAGACCATGTCGCGAAAACCACTTTTTTGGATTCAGGGGATCTCAAAACGTGTATATCCATCAAAATCTCGACATCGAATTTTTGACATGAATCCAATACTTTCTCTTTCTATATATTAACATATATAGAGGTAAGAGAAAGTAAAAATAGGAACTGGATCTAAGCGACTTCAAATGCAGAAAAGAAATTTTAAAAAATTCAGGAAAAAAAAAAAAAAAAATGCTTTCAAATAAATGAAATCAATTTTAATGAGAATTGCCTACATCGTCAGTTCTAATCGCTCTGGCTCTTCTTTATTATCATCTATACTTAAGAGATTTATTTGATTTGAATGTAGCTGTTTTTGTTTCTCCGCATAATCATCAAAATTTAAAAAAAAAAAAAAAATCAATTGTTGGCAACGTGTTGTCTATACACAGCCGCTGGTCTTTTAACGTGACAACATTTACTGATTTCGAACGAATTTTTTTTTACTTTGTTTCCAATTTTATAATTTAGACAATATATAATATTAAACTAATACTGATTTTACTTTTGTGTTTATAGTAAAAGCCATTTTTAAAATTATATTCGCCTGTGGCAATTTTTACTTTCTCTTACCTCTATATATGTTATTATATAGAGAGAGAAAGTATTGGATTCATGTCAAAAATTCTATGTCGAGACGTTTTGAGGTCCCCTGAATCCAAAAAAGTGGTTTTCGCAACATGGTCTGTCTGTGTGTGTGTATGTGTTCAATTTAAAGCATGAATGAATTGAGCTACGAGGTTTAAAATTTATATTTAAGTTAGGCACCCCCGGGAGCGTGAAAATAAGCTTTTAATCAAAAACGGCCAAAAATTACTAGTACTTTACTGATGTACTTTTTCAGTTTTTTTTTCGATTTTCTCAAAATTCCGACGATTTTGATTAAAATTCAAAAATCAATTATTTTTTAGATTCTCTTTAAAATGTATATTCTCATTTCGCTCTCAAAATTGTTTGAAGCACACTTTACTCTTGTACTTCATAGGAAAGATAGGAGAAATGGTTGGCATGGTAACAAAATATAAATATTTTTCTCTGTTTATAAATTTTATATCTTGAATTCTAATATATCGGCGGAAACTAAACATGTCAACACAAAAAATCTGGTGCGACCAGTCACACCAGATTTTTTTAAATAAGTTCTTGCTTAAAAAGTGAGTTAAAAAAAAAATTAGATCGATAATTTTTAATAAAATCTTCTCTATTCTGACCCACTATTTATTATTATACATAAATAAATGATATTGATGCGAATTTACCTTATTGAATTGGTTGTCATCAAATCTTTTGGTAGGCGTATCTGGCAGAAAGGCGTCACTAACCAGAGATGCATCGACGACGGGGTTCCAAGTTCCTAATTGCATCGCTTCATTCAAAAGCGTTTTAGGTTTTGGTGTCCGAAGACATTGCAAAAGACTTCCTTCAGCACACCCAAAATTAACACCCAAACGATTAGCCATTTCATCGATAGGCTTTTGAGGACTTATGGCCCCTGAGATAAGTGCGTTCCCGCCCATAGCGATAGCTCTTATAAACAAATCTGGTTGAGAGTTCGATGATAGGTGAAGACCTACGCTAATTCCGCCAGATCCTTGACCGAAGATCGTCACTTGATTCTTATTGCCTCCGAACGATTCGATTTTTTGTTGCACCCAGGCTAGAGCTGCTGTTTGATCTTGAAGTCCCAAGTTGGTTGATTCAGTGTCGGATTTGATGTTCAGGAAGCCAAACACGTTCAGTCTATAGGAAATGGTCACCACAATCACCTGAGGATGCAAACACACAATTCAACAAATTATAAATTTTAATTTAAAGATACATCTAGTATATAAAATAAATTTCTAAAAGATTCGCGGGCCGCAATTAAAAAATATTTAAAAAATCTGGTGTGAATTAGCGCACAGCACACGACTTTTTCTTATCCTCGTCAATCGAAAGTTGTGTACTGTGCTGTCACAGCAGATTTTTTTTGTGTCGAGATATATTTAGTGTCCCATAGCACCTTAGTTCCAGACCACTTGCATTTCATAAGTAAAAAGTAAAAAAGTCAATTGATTCAAAATTTCCATAGGCTCTGTGTATTTTAAATGTCGACTGCTTAAAATAAACTATGATTATTTTTCAAAATTTTATTCTCATATTTGGCTTTTTTTTATTTATTTTTACTGAGGATTATTTATTTTACTGATATACTTTTTAAAGAGCATCTAAAAAATAATAGATTTTTGTTTTTTAATCAAAATCATTAAAGCCGAGAAGTTAATAAAAAACTGAAAAAGTATTTCAGTAAAGTACTTTTTAGCCGATTTTGTTCAAAAGCTTATTTTAACTGTCCAAGAGGCAGCAGCGTAACGTTTTTTAGCTGCCCCCCCCCCCCCCGCAAACCTTTATTTCGGGCCCCATTATTAGACCTTACAAAAAATATTTTTAAAATACAGTATATCCCTGAACCCTGAGGGCCCGGGCCCTTTCAAAGACAAATTTTCATTAATTTTTTTTTTGTTTCTAAATTTTTCCGTTTTTACCGGAGCCCTGAGGAGATACAGTTTTTTAGCCCGGCCCGGCCCGTAGGCCCCCCCAAGGTCCGGGCCCCCCCCGCATTGCGGGGGCGTACGTTACGCCACTGCCAAGAGGGTGCCTAATTAAAATATAAAATTTCAACCTCGTATCTCATTTCCTAAGCATGCTAAGGCTCACCGCTTCTATTTCCTACATGCTTACACACTAGAGCCCTGCACGGGCCGATTTTTTTTTGGCCCGTACCCGCCCGTGTCCGTATTTTTTTTTTGACATCCCGCCCGTACCCGGCCCGTAATTTTTTCCCATTCTTCAAGCCCGCCCGTACCCGCCCGAAATTTTTTCAAGCCCGCCCGTACCCGCCCGAAAAATTTTCAAGAATTGCGAGTCAATTTTTCAAATAAAATTTATTTTTTTTCGAATCCCTCTTATAAAATATTTTGGAGCATTTAGAAATCTATTATTTATGGGATTTTAATGAAATTAAAAATATAGATCCCTAGTGAAATGAGTAATTAAAAATAATTAGATTAAAATATTTATGAATAAATCTTACATCTGATCAATGAATAGAGGGCTTCACTTTTTGAATTGTTTTTTTTTTTTTTTTTTTTTCTTTAATGTCGAAGTTATTTCTAAAATAAAAAAGCTCTTTTTAAATAAAATATTTTATATAAAAAAACCTTGAAATCGCCCTCGGGGCTTGGTGTAGAGTTTAGCGTGCTAACCTCGTATACCAAACGTCGCGGGTTCGGACCCCAGGCAGTCCGATGATTTTATTTAAGCCAATTGGATACCAAAAGAATGCCTGGACCCCAAATAAATATATATTATTAAATAACGGTTATCGTAAAAGTCTTAAATTGCCTAAGTTGCCGAAAAGACTGTGTTGTGTGAATGTGAGAGTGAATGAGAAAAAGTGTGTTTTTATAAAAAAAAAAAAAAAACCCTTGAAATCATACATTGTATAATATAAAATAAATCTTCTTTTATTTAATAAATAAAAAAAATTATTTAAAAATATTTTATTTTTTTTATATATTTTCAATTTATAATAAAAAAAATTAAAATTTTTCATGCTCTCAGATGACGAAAAAAAAATATTAAAAAACATTTTATTTTTTTAATTTTTTTTATAGGTCCGTGCCCGTCCGATTTCATTTGCATGTCCATCCGCCCGTACCCGTTTATTTAAACTTGCTACCCGCCCGTATTTTTTTCATGGCCTTCAAAACCCGCCCGGCCCGGCCGGGCGGGCCCGGGCCTACGGGCCTACCCGTACCCGTGCAGGGCTCTATTACACACTGAGTGACAGACACACAGACCAATTTGCGGGAACCACTTTTTTGTTCTCAGAGGACCTCAAAACATGTATATCCATCAAAATCTCGACATCTAATTTTTGACATGATCGCAATACTTTCTCATATATAGCTAAGAGAAAGTAATAAATTTTCAGTGGAAATTTAGTCAAAGGGAGAGAAGAGCATTATTACTAATATTCAAAAAAATTATATCTCAGAGAGCCAAATGGGCCCATGAAAAATTTCTCTGAGGTTTTAAGAAGTTCGCCTAAATCTTTAAAACTCTAGTGACTAATATAAAAGTTAAAAAATTAAATGCATTTAATTTAATTTATTCATTTTTTCTCGCCAACCTTCAAATGGGATATAACAAGCGAAATTAAAATTATTAAAATATTTTCTTGTTTTAGAATAAAAAAGTAAATAATAAAAAAATATTTTAGGCAATTGAATGTTACGTAAACGAGTTTTGGTTTTTAACAATCTTTAAAAAAGTTAAAAGCTTAAAAAAAGTACTTTTTTCTTACAAACAGAACAAAAAAATATACAAAACTTCGGGTGATTCGTAATTTTTTTTTCAAATGCCACCAGATATAAGGCTTTGAGCTTGATTAATTATTCAAAAAAAATATTAATAGAAACGGTAACAAAAATGTCTTTCTATTTTTAGATTTTGCATTGGAGGATATATAGATTTTCTATATTTATGTTGGGATGTGAGCGAGTAACGAATATGCAAACCAAACATTTTATTTATAGAATAAAACAGAAAAATTTCTTTATTAATATTATTATATAAAAATAAGATTTTCTCTTTAAAAGGGGGGGAATAGAATTATTATAAATAAAATACAGCCGAATCTCGCTTAACGAGGATAATTCGTTTCAGAATCAAACTCGTAATAATAACATTACATTTTTAATTTAATTTTTTTTTGTAAATTGTATTCATTAAATTTAACAATTTACAATTTACAAAAAAAAAATTAAATTAAAAATGTAATGTTATTATTTTAAAGGGTTGTTATTAATTGTGGAGCTCACCGTACATGAATAAAAATTATTAGGAAGATAATCCGGAAATAGATTAAGATGATTCACTCTCCTTAACAAACGTTATACATAAATTGTAAATTGTAATCACTAAATTTAATCGCTCAGGGGCCCACATCTTGTGGGTACGTGGATGGCGACCACGAGCTGCCCGAGCTGGGACAGACAGTCCTTCAGTCTGTCTCTTCCTTCCTCTTATCAACAGGCGTAAGACCGTATGACGGGCCAGCCTGTCCTATTTCTTTCGGTCGCAAAAACGCTTGATAGGGTGGGAGGGAAATAGTGAGGTCCACCGACCCCGCATCGCGAGAAAAAGGCGAGGACAGAAGAAGAAGTAATCACTAAATTTAAATATGCACAAATATTAATATAAAAATCAAATTATTAACTGTTTTGACAGACTTTTATTTTGACGAAGTTGGTGTTTTGTACTCGTTATGCGAAAAGTCGCACGTTAAGCGAGTCATTTTTTTACAATTTGTTTTTCTCGCGCTGCGAATTGCTCGTTAAGCGAGGTTCTACTGTAAATATTTTCGAATTTAATTGAATCTAAGGTACGAAATCCTGATAATATAAAGCCTACAAATAAATAACAACATCTATTTTTTTCCATTTCTACTATTTTTCATAAATTGTTCACCTTATTTTTATTGGCAAGATAAGTGCCATCCCAAGGAGACGCAGCACCAGCTTGAAAATCCCCTGGATGAATCCAAACAAGAACTGGAAGTAGTTCAACTGAGGGACCATTATTCCCTGGAAACAAAATTATTAACAAAATAAAAAATGACATCTGATTAAAAGAACAGAAAAAAGAAATTTATTGAGATAGAAAAAATTTTTAACTTAACCCACAGCACACAACTTTCTCTTGCCTTCGGTAATCGAAAGTTGTGTGCTGTGCTGTCACACCAGATTTTTTGTATCGAGATGTATTTAGTTTCCCATAACACCTTTTAAAAGTCAAAATTTCCATAGGGTATTTCAATTGTATTTTAAATGTTGACTGCTGACATAATCCCCGTCTAAAAAATATTGAACACGATACAATAGTGAATCCTAAATAAATACAAAATTTCATAAGAAGTGGAAAAAAATTTATTAAATATGTAAAAAGTTCTCTTTTTGAATCGTAGCCTAATTTACATGAAAATTCCCATAGGGATTTAACATTGGCTCTATAGAAGGAAGAGCTGAAAAATGAATTTAAAAAATCTAAAATAGGCTTACTACATCAGTAAAAGGTACTTCAACAATTTTCACGAACAATTTTTCTAATATACATTTTAAAAAGCATCTAAAAAATAGTTGATTTATGAATTTTAAACAAAATCGTTAAGAGAATATCGAAAAAAAAAAAAATACTGACAAAGTAGTAGTACTTTTTAGCGGATTTTGTTCAAAAGCTTATTTTAACTGTCCAGGAGGGATAATAAAAAAAGGAATCAATTTTTTGGAAGCAAAACGTGTATATCCTTCAAAATTTCGACATGATCGCAATATTTTCTCACTATATATTACATATATAGATAAGAGAAAATAAAAATGTGTGGATTATACCAGGGGCGCCGGAACGAATTTGAATCAGGGGGGGGGCAAAAAAATTTTTTTTAGAAAATTAAAATAATTTAATATGTTCAAATAGTATAAAACAAAAACAAATCTACTATAAAACTTTAAAAAATTCTAATAAAATCACAATTTTAATAAAATTAAAATTTTAAAAAATTTGCTAGTGATTTTATTAAAAATTTTTGGAAAAAATTTGAAAAAAATGAATTTTTTACTCTTTTTAATTTTTTTAATTTAGAAGATTTTATTAAAAATATATCATTTTTAAAAATAAATGAATTAAAAGAAGAAATTTTGCCCCCCCTCTGCCCCCCCCCCTGTAGGATGCCAGGGGGGGCAATGTACCCTTGCCCCCCCCAGTTCCGGCGCCTATGGATTATACCAGTACTATGCACAAGGAAGTCTAAGTTTCTATTCATTTATTTTATAAAGAAATAAATTTTCTTTTTAATTTATTTTTAATCAATGATATTTTTAGAATTTTTCTATTAAATGTGTGGAGAGTCCCTCTTATAAAGAGTTTTCTATCTACATGTCTATAAGACATATTCTCCATCATCTATCATTGGCTCTCTTTTGTGACTGACCTGATTTAAGAAAATCCTTTCAAAATAATAATATGTGAAAAAAGGCGAAGCCTTCAAAAGTTCTTGTGCTCTAATATTTTATTTCTCATAACATCGACCCCATCAAAATTATAATGAATGCTTTAAGAAATTATTTTTATTATTATTTATTACTAAAGAACGGATTTTTATGATTTTTTGTGTAGTTGCTTTTAAAGCCTTTAGGTTACAAAAATTAAAAATTATTTTCAATATTTTCAAACTTTCTCGTTTTTGGTGGAAATGTAAAAGATTAACATTTCAACTTCAATTTGTCTCAGATTTCTTCTTCAATTAAGTGCCTGTCACTTCTTTAGAAGTAGAGAGGTCATTTTCTGCTTTCAAGAACGTGTTCTCAGATAAACGAAGAAAATTTAGAGAAATTGGTTGTTCATTGTTATAAAAAAAAATACAAATATATATATATATATATATATATATATATACAGGGCCGCAGACAGACTTGACGGGCCCCGGGGGCTACATAATAATACGCCCCCCCCCCACCTACCCTTAAAGTTTTTTTTTTAATATGTAAAAGGCTATTGTGGCCTTCATGGCAACAATTTTTTACACAGTTTTTGACAACATTTTTGAAACAGTTATACATAGCTTACAATATTTATTTAAATAAAAAAGCTATTTAAAAATTTTTCAAAATTTCCTAAACATAGGGTTACCATAATTTATCCGGACAGACAACTACCGGGGGGTCTGGGGTATGGAAAATTTTTTGAAAATTAAACACTGAAATCTGCGTTTTTAGCTATCCTCAGGAAAAAATGATTTTTTTAAAATTAAGACTTTAAGATTTTAATAGAAGCTGGCCAAATGGTGTTCTACCGGGGCCATTCTTGTAATAATTAAAAAAAAAAAAAAAAACTTTAAGATTTGAGCTTAAAGGATCCCTCTCAGGAAAAAAAATGATTTTTTTTTTTAATTAAAACTTGAAGATTTGAGCCCGGCCCTTCAGGAAAAAATTTCAAGAAAATGATTTTTTTTATTGAAATTTTAACGGCACGGGCCCTCAGAAAAAATTTCAAGAAAATGATTTTTTTTTAATTGAAATTTTAAGATTTGAGCTTAAAGGGCCCGGGCCCCTTCAGGAAAAAATTCCAAGAAAATGATTTTTCTTTAATTGAAATTTTAACCATAAAAATTATTTTTTATTAGAATTTTAAGGTGGAAACTCAAAGGGCCCGGGCCCCCTCAGAGGGCCTGGGCCCCAGGGATATAGCCCCCCCCCCCCTGTCTGCGGCCCTGAATATATATAATATAAAATACGACTCATTTTCTCATAGAGCACTTTTTACAGTTTTTTCACTTCATTGTGCATATTTTGTCATTTTATAGTGCATTAATACATGCATGTTTGTTTGTGTGCTTCAAGGCTCTACTTATTTCATTTAATTGGTATTAAACTAGACTAGACAAAGCGCCTGCAAATAATCCTAATTACATCTCCCATTGAGAGGAAAATTTATCAAATTAAGATTTCTTTCTATTAAAAATAATTTTTTTCTGGAATATCCCAAAAAGAATATTCATAAAAAGTAAACTTTTGTTTGAAGGATAATCGAAAAAATTGCGTGAGACTCTAGGTTATGAGTACAAGGTCATATTTAATTCAAGATCGTCTTTTTTTCCCTTTGTCTTGTGATGGTGAATCTATTATTTTATCTTGATTCTCTAATTACATGTAGAAATTATTTATAGAAATGTAATAAATATTAAAATTTGTCGATTCTCTTTTAAATGAAGTATTTTCTAATTTTATAAACGATTTTGATACTGATCTTATCGGTGTGTAATTTTACTGTGTTGGGGCACAATTCAAATAAGCCTCCTCATCCATATTGATAATTTCCTCGGTGACTCAAAAACAAGAGAGAGAAAGAGAGAGAGAGAGAGAGTGGGAGCACACTGAGCAAGACATGCAAACAGCACCAACTTGTCGGAAATGAACAAACAAACCCATATTTAAATTACCTTGAGAACGGATCGGATTTGCTCTAATGGGATTCTCTGCAACGAGTTCCGATCCCTTGGCTATCATTTAGTCAACTTCCGACTTGATATGTCTCTTTGACACTTCGACGATGCAATTTTTTGAATTATAATGAGTTAATAAATTATTTAATTTACATATATTTTTAGATTTTATGGTAGTTTTTAATTAATGGGTTGAAGTTGAATTTAGAGATTAACGAGCTGTCTCGATGTCAGCCTGAGTAAAGTAAATATTTATGTTTTTGAATATGCTTTTTCAAATAAATTTTTGACACTTTCTGTTTTGCCGCAATCACCATCAACTTGTTTAATTTCTATGGAACACCATTTATATTTTTGGATCATCAGATTACTCGTTAAAAATTAAAACTAAAAATTAAGATGATTTTGTAAATGCACTTAAAAAAATATAAATATTTTTCTATATTTATACATTTTACATTTTGAATTCCAATCAGTAATCATTTCAACTTTTTCTTGGGGGGGGGCAAACATTTTTTTTTCTTAAAATTTACTTACAAATAGGTACTCAAATTTGGCCAAAGGATATTTAATTTAATTAATTGTTTAATTTTGTACAGTTTATATACTCGTAGATATATTTTGAAATATTTTATTTAGAATAATATAAAATTTTATAAAAATCAGAGCCCTTGGGGGGCAAATGCCCCCCCCCCCCCAAATGACGCCACTGATTCTAATATATCGGCGAAAATTAAATATATGTTGTCATAAAAAATCTAGTGCGATCAGTCACACCAAATTTTTTAAATTGTAATGAATTTTCTTTAAATTCCACATTTGTATTCATGTGGATTCCCAATAGAACAACTACCCGATTTCGGTGGGCTTCTTTCATTGATATTTAATATTTTTAAAATAGGAACCTCAAATACAATACCTAGTAAGGGCCCGCGTGTGGAGGCCTCTTTCTTCATCAGTGCCTCAACATTCACTTCACTTTTTACTTTCTCGTTTACAACAGTATAATGGTAAAAAATTTCAACCTCGAAATTTTGATAATTCTCGTCCTCTCTGAGCTTAATTTTTTGATATTATTTATGAGTAGGGCTATAATAATTAATTTTAAACAGATTTATTAAAACCGATTAATATGTAAACAATTAAAATTTTTTTGGATTAATATTATTGTATTATCTGTAAAAATATATTAAATATATACAAAATATCTTGGAGAGAAAAATATAACTAAGAAATTAGGCCAAACAACACGTGAAGCGCCACTAATCGGGAGCGCCTTTTAGTTAGGCAAAATTTTCCCACAAAAGGATGTAAGCATGCCTATTTTAAAGGCATGATTGGATAAATGGCCGTTTAATTACGAGAAGAGCCGATAGCCTGGAGGACTTCACCAGTGGCGTCATTTGGGGAGGCAGGGGGGCATTTGCCCCCCCCCCCCAAAGTGCTCTGATTTTTATAAAATTTTATATTATTCTTAAATAAAATATTTCAAAATATATCTACGAGTATATTACAATTAATTAAATATATTTTGGCCAAATTTGAGTACCTATTTGTGAGTAAATTTTAAGAAAAAAAAGTTTGCCCCCCCCTCAAGAAAAAGTTGAAATGTGGGTGAGAGCAATGAGAATATACATTTGAAAGAGCATCTAAAAAATAATTGATTTTTGTATTTTAATTAAAATCGGAGCAAATTTTGAGAAAATCGAAAAAAGTAAAAAAGTACTTTAGTTAAGTACTAATACTCTTTGGACGATTTTATTGAAATTCCTCGAGACGCCTACGAAATTGGTACTTAGCTTAAGTATAAAATTTCAGTTTCGAGAGAATTTCATTTTTTGAGTGATTCCGTTGTATTTCACTTGAAAATCAGTAAATTTATTGTAAAAAATAACTTAAATTCAAGCTAATAGGAAAGAAACTCGTTCAATGGCAATTTTAAGAAAAGCAATAAAACAGGCAAAAAAACAATTAAATGTTTTTCATAGAAATTTAGATAAATATTGTGGTATTTTAACTGGAATAGATCTTCAGAGAATTTAGGATTTTTTAACGATAAATTTCATAAATTTCACGTGAAATATCAAAAAATGTGGATTAAGGGAATTACTCAAAAACGAAAAAACTCTTGATAGTCAAATTTTATATTTAAGCTAAGTACCAATTTCTTAGGCTCCTCGAGGAATTTCAATAAAATCGGCTAAAGTGAACTAGTACTTTACTGATGTACTTTATTTTTCGAATTTCTGAAATTGTGATCATACTACATAGTATTTGTATTACTTATGAAGACGACACCTTGAGCGTCGAAATACGTATCAAATATTTATACCAATAAATACATATTGAAACATTTTATCTAATTATAATGTTTCAAATAAAGCCAACGGCAGATCGCAGATCCCCCTTTCTAGGCCCAAATGGAATCTGGTTTAGAGTCTAGTTTTATTATATTTTCACCTAAGATAAATTTGATTTTATTTTTTTTGATTTTGAGAAACAAAGAGTTTTTTAAAATTATAATAAAATAGGTATAATAAAAATACAATTAAATTTAATTAATAAAAATACTTGATATTTAATATATTAATTAAATCAAGTCTTTATAAATTTCATGGCCAGCCATTATACTACAATTATATAATTGACCATTGCATGTTTATATAAAGTTTGGTGAACTTGCATTTTTGATGTGAACAAAAAGCATGTTTTGCCATGGAATATTCCTTAGTATTATATAAATCGATAAAAAAAATAAAATTTTTTATTATATTAAAAAAGTGTTTTAAAATTAATTTAAATCAGAGCAAAAGTAAAAGGGCAAAGAATAATAAAATATTATAGAATAGCAACTAAAATACTGCAAATACATTTTACGATTTCGATATAAATATTAATTTATTTAAATAAAAACATGTACTAGAATTATATATGTATACCAAATTTGAATAAAATATGAATGAAGCGATGTCATTTTTTTCGTAGAATTGAATTGCACGTCATTTTATTCATTATTTAAATCTGTTTAATTACATTAATATATTCTGAGATGTTGAGGAGATATGAGAGAAAAAAGATTTTTAAGAGAACTGCTATTATCTTATTTAATGGGGGAGGGAAGGGGGAGGGGTTTGCAGTTTATACACACCCTCACAAATTCGTTTTTTCTTTGGTTTTGTAGATCAATATTCATGATATATATTGTAGTTAGCAACCTTGAATAAGCTTAAGAAACGATAAGACCATTAAGGGCTTCCTGAGTTTAATTATCCCGGGTGATGCTTAAAAAAATTTATTTAAAAAGTAGGTGAAATAAATTTAAATCATTATGGAAAAAATTTATTAAAAAATTACAAATAAGTGAATTTCCTCTTTATCATGATTTTAATTTAATTAATTGTTTAATTTTGTACAGTTTATATACTCGTGGAAATATTAAGAAATATTTTATTTAAAATAATATAAAATTTTATAAAAATCAGAGCCCTTGGAGGCACTTGCCCCCCTCCCCCGCCCTGCCCCTCCCCTATAACGTCACTGTTTAAATAGGATAAATAATTTATAAACTGTTTTTGAGGTAAAATAAGGGTTTTCTTGAATATTCTGTTTTAAAACAGCTCCTGTGACTGATCGCACAGCACACAATGCTCTCTAAGTCATACCAGATATATTGTGTTGACATATATTTAGTTTCGCGCGGTATAGTAAAATTTATAAACAGAAAATTATACGTGTGGTACCCCCGCCAGGAACGAAATTCCTCACGCCTTTACCTTAACTCCAAAAATAATTTAATATGAAGATTATTTAAAAAATCTGGTGTGACTGGTCGCACAGCACACAACTTTCTTTTTATCTTTGGTTAGAGAAAGTTGACATTTTAAAGAGTATTTAAAAACTAATTAATTTATGAATTTTAATTAAAATCGTTGAAGCGAATTTTGAGAAAATTAAAAAAAAAAAAAACTCAAAAAGTACATCAGTATAGTATTAGTACTCTTTGACCGATTTTGTTTAAAAGCTTCATGTTACGTTCCAGGATTTAAATCTCAAGTTTTCATTCTTGAAGAGAAAGTAAAAAGAAAAGAATTATTTATTTTTAAAACAAATAATTATTTTATTTTTATAAATAATACTAGACGGAAAGCCCGCCTTCGGTGGTCTTCCTTTTTTTTAATTCATTTTTAAATTCTTTTGGAACTTTTTACACATTTAAAAAAATATTTTCCAATTCTTATGAAATTTTGTATTTATTTAAGATCAGGGGCGTATATAAGGGGGGGGGGGGGCGAGGGGCCCGGGCCCCCTCCGAAATTTCCCAAACACATATACATATATAGGGATATAGGCCTACAGACATCAGCACGACAAATTTTCCCGCAGGGTGGAAAACTTTGGTTCCGCAAAAGAAAAAATGTTCCGCAAAAAATTTCGTGTGAAAAAAATGTAGTTTCTTAAAAAAAAAATTTTCCTCAGAAAAATTTTTGAGTTCGGCCCCATTCTTACCAAATTTATAAAAGTTTCATTGTACTCTCACATTCGACCCGGCTTTGGGATATCCATTTCTTCACTTCCTTCCATCTAATAATTCACCCCCTCTTCACTTCACTCCACATCTTCACATCTCACCTTGTTATTTATTATCTTTGTTAATAAAACCAATTAAAAATATCCAAGCTTATTATTTACCCTCAAAAGTTCCCTCACACCCCCTTCGGCAATACAACACCTCGACCAGTGCTCAAACCACTTTTGGGCACTACCCCGAAAAAAAATCTCTATATACGCCCCTGTTCAGGATTCACTATTATGTATAAAATATCCAAATATGAGATTAAAATTTTCAAAAATAACTATAGTTTATTTCCAGCAGTCATTATTTAATACGCAAGTTTGGAACTAAGGTGCTATAGGAAACTAAATATATGGACCGTTTATTTTGAAAGTGGTGTAAGTCCATTTTCTATTGTTTCGAGAAAATGAAAGGTTAACATATTTGTTTATTAAAAAATCTATTTACCGACCAATTTTCAATTGTACAAAACATGGGAATTTTTTAAGAAATTTACCACTAGCATAGAAAATTTACATTAATTTAATCATAAATTATGTGATATCTCATTTTTAAAAAAATGGACTTACACCACTTTCAAAATAAACGGTCCATATCTCGACCCGAAAAAATCTGGTGTGACGTGATATACTTATTGAGTTATTTTTTGGATTTTCTCAAAATTCGCTCTAACGACTTTGATTCAAATTCAGAAATAAGTTTTTTTTTTCGATGCTCTATAAAATGTATTTTTTTTATTTTCCCCTAAAATTGTTTTTAACATTCTTGTACTTAATAGGAAAAATAATTACTATCGTTATAAAATATAAGTATTTTTCTGTTTATATATTTTAGAACTTGAATTCTAATATACTGCCTGCCGGAAACTAAATACTGCATATACCGAGACAAAAAATCTGACGTGACAAGTACAGAATTTTCTGTATGCTATGCGAACATCACACCAGATTTTTTTCTTAGGCATTAACCAAATTTTGTACGAATGCCTCTCTTTTACTACCCTTCCATATTATTAGATTTTTCAAAGCATGGTATTAGTATAATAACTATACTTTGTTATTTTTTTTATTACCCTAGTATATTCAGTTTTCTCTAAAATTTTTTCCACGCTTTCTCCCCCTCTCGTGGCTTTGATCATGATAATTTGCCTAAACCCCGATTCCATCTTGAAATTTGCATATACATTATATTTATATATAACTGACGATTTGACCTTTTCGTTGTAATGAATTACGTGGAATGAACCTTAAATATTTTGTAATATTACGGTCAATAATAATAACAATAATAAATTAATAAATAGAATGACTTTTAATTGCTTCTATGTAAATAGGCTTTAAATCACGTTTTCTTGCAGGTGGATACATCATGCAATTTGAAGGAATACATTTCTTATTGATTTTCTTAAGTCAGAGTTGAGTTTCTAAAAAAGTATTTTATTTTGTTATTCAGTTTTCGATTAATAAAAGTACTTTTGTTAATCTTTATTTCTTATTAAACAACAAGGAGGTGATATGACATAACAAACGAAGATGTCTCGATCCGTATAGAAATATTTAATTTTATAATAATTATTTCAATAATGGGCTTAGTAAAACTAAAGAATAGTAGGTCTATCCAGGGTCGGGTCATGGACCTAAACCCTTACTCTAACATATTAAATAAATAAAATTTCAGAAGGTATTTTAGAACCTGAGAGACTCTTTTGTTTCAAAAATAAAAAAACAAATTAAATATTTATTAATTCATATATCCGAAAAAATAAGGGTGTGCCGCCGGGAGTCGACCCACGGATCCTCCGATTTGTAAATCGGAGGATCCGTGGTTCGACTCCCGGCGGCACAATATTTAATTGTATAAATTTCGCGGCTCATATACGCGATATATATAATATCTTAAATATTATATATAATTTCTTATTTATTAAAAAAACAAAAATTAGTATTTATAAAACAGATTTCAAAAAAGAAAATTTTTTTCATCACCCTAAGGTTTTTGTATATTTTATCCTCCTCAAAAAAATATTAACATCTCTGACAAATCAAGTCATCAATCTACAGAACTTTAAGGGAAAGAAATATTTGTGAAGCCGTCAGGGGCGTATATAAGGGGGGGGCGAGGGGGCCCGGGCCCCTCCGAAATTTCCCAAACACATATACATATATAGGGATATACAGACATCAGCGCAACAAATTTTTCCGCAGGGTGGAAAACTTTGATTCCGCAAAAGAAAAAATGTTCCGCAAAAAATTTCGTGTGAAAAAAAATTTAGTTTCTTAAAAAAAAAAATTTTCCGCAGAAAAATTTTTATATACGCCCCTGGAAGCCGTGTTATTTATAAAAATATCCAGACCTGTCGGTGACTTAATCAATTTCTTTTTTTTTCGGGATTTTAAAATAATTAGAAAAATTAATAAATGCTTACATTCTGGAAGAAAAACGTTCAAGTAAAGACAATCCTCGTCAAACTCCGGCATCACAAAGCCAAGAACTTCAAAGAGAGGATGAGTTTTTCGCCAATATTTTTCCGTTTGTAGACAAGCCGGACGAAAGTAGGTGCAGTTGCGAGTGTTGTTCCAGGGAGGATGTGGCTCTGGAGGTTCAAATCGAAGGGTATCAAGAGGAGGAGCTGCAAACGGGATGCCGAGAAATGCGGCTGATCTCTGGAACCTGGTAACAGCAACTTCTCGCCCGACAATCAAACCTTGATTCGGGATGCTGATTAAAGGTGGATCCCGACCAGAGACCAAACCGACCAGAGTCAGAAGAGAGCATAAAACCCGGGACATGTTAACTTCTAGTTGGCGCTCTTCCGACTGGCTAAGCCGTGGTCGTGGTCGCTGTCGACGTCGTCGTTGGTGGCACCCCTTACCGCCTGCGCCGCCGCATCCATGCGCCTCTGAGGATGCACCTTACTCAGGGATCGATGACCCCGCAACGGGTCAAACGCCACAGATTGCGTGAACACCACCTTCTTAGAATTTTAAGTGTCTCATTTCCGAATTTTAATTAGGGACCGAAGAGGTGAGAAGGGGGTGAGGTGTCACGTCAACCACCGGTTTCTTTTAAAAGACCCAAAGAAAATCTTATCATAGATATAGATGTCGCCAACAGATTAGATAGAGAAAATTCTTCATTAAATTTAGAAAATAAAAAGAGATCATTCTTGTTTTTTATAAATCTAAAACACTTTGTTTTTCTTTATATTTTAAAACACAGACGAAACAGCGCGAGAAATTCTAATCAGAAACAAATTACTATGCTTTTGGAATGATGCAGATGAAAGCGCTGGCTCACCCCCCATCAAGCCTTTGGGGCCCCTCGATACCGACATAGGCGCCGTGGGAGTGAAGGAGGAGGAGTTTATTTTTCTCCTTTATCCTTCCATTCGTTTGCAATACTGGTTGCCTAATTCCCAGGCGTTCCCATGAATTAAAAAAATAGTTTACTGCTTGGATTATCTTATCCACTATTTTTCTAAGTAGTAGAAGGGTCAACCCTTCTCTGTAGAAAATTATATAAATAAAAAAAATGAGGGTGACTTCTTAAAATGAGCCTTTAAATATATTCTATAAACTTTGGACCTCAAACTGAATGAGATTTGGTTTGATGCCCACATATCACACAACTTTCCCTTACTCCCTTACCTTATACCAAGGGCAGGATAAAGGGGGTAGTTCCCCCCCCCCTCCCCCTCCCCCAAGATTTGAGAAAAATATTTTTTTTTGGGAATTAAATTTTAATTTTAAAATTTTAAAAATTAATACTTAAAAATTTGATTTGTATATATATTCTGGCAATATTAAGTACCGCATCTCTATTGCGCTGAAACTGGGGGGAGGGGGCAAGAGTACATTGCCCCCCTGTCATCCTATAGGGGGGGGGGCAGAGGGTGGCAATATGTCTTCTTTTATTTCATTTATTTTTAAAAATGATATATTTTTACTTTTGAAAAATAAAATCTTCTAAATTAAAAAAAATTAAAAGAGTAAGAAATTAATTTTTTTCCAAATTTTTGATAAAATCACTAGCAAATTTTTAAAATTTTAATTTTTAAAATTTTAATTTTATTAAAATTGTGATTTTATAAATTTTAAAGCTTTATAGTAGATTTGTTTTTGTTTTATACTATTTGAACATATTAAATTATTTTAATTTTCTAAAAAAGTTTTTTTGCCCCCTGATTCAAATTTGTTCCGGCGCCCCTGGTAGCTACTCATAATTATTTAAATATAACTTTAATTTGTTGATGAAAATTAAAGAAAAAAATACATCTTGAGTTTGTTAATATATTTATTTCATATCTTTTTTTTTTATTTTGACTTGATGACTTTATTTGTGTAGAGCAGTAAGAGCATTACGAACCAATGACCTACATTTGTAGCATTATCTTAAACCTATTTAGTTTCAGGGAGGGGCATTATTTTATTCATTTGATGGATTGGAAAGTCAAAATAAATTTTGAGATGGGCTTCAGAAGAAGATACTTTTAAAAATTTCAAGTTCTTGAGGAAATTCTTCTTTTTTCTGTTTAAATTCTTTGATCGAACTTAATTTATATTTAAGTTGACCCATATGCACAAATTCACAACAAGTTTAGATATATATAATGTGTGGAAACTAAAGGAATGACGCATGAGCAACGGGGATCAGAGGTCAATGAGTCTAGATGAGAATCCACACCTACTGATGACCAAGTCGCGCCCAAGCATAATTAGAGGCAATCATTAAAAAAAAAAGAAGATATTTATAATATAAATCAATTATTGATGGACCTAAATCTTAGTCGGCTAGCATTTCATCTCCATGATAAGCAAATCGTGTTGTAGCTAAATTCTTACGTCCTCCGATGCATAAAGACCGAATGGAGAACTTAACTATGAGTTTATTGCTAGACAGGTCTAGCAGGGCTAGGCCCTTGGTTATAAGATGAATTTTTCATTAAAAAAATTGCTGCTGGTTTCAGTCTTCAACTTCTTTGAATATTTTTCTCTAGGATATATGAACCCTGTTATGCAATGGTGTGTCAAAGACCAAAAAATTCAAAATTGAGTTAAGCACGGAATATTGTTTCAAATGCTTTAATTAATAGTATTTTTTATGAAATATGTCCTAAAAAAATTTATATTTAATGTAAAAGCATAAAATTATTTTTACAATATTTCAATGCAGGATTTTACATTTTGCAATAATGATTTATGTTCCTAACACGTTGTTTTTTATGGTTGGTGTTAACAACCAATAAAAACTTATTTAAACTTAAATAAACCAAAATCCTTTTTTTTTTTAAATGAGGAATGAATTGTAGATGTCAAAATTTAATTTTTTGATATTATTCCTGATAATGAAGATGAGGATCAGTGCGATTTCGATATTAAGTCAATTTCATTATAACTTTGATTTTTGCGGGGGGGGCCCGGGGGCCCCAAAAAACTGTTGCCATGTTCACTTCCATCAGGAATTAATTGATGAGAAAATTTTGTTATCACTTTGTATTTAATTTTAAAACGTTAATACTATTTAAAATTTATTAATGTAATTTTGATAAAAAGTTTCTAAGCTATTTAGTATTAAATATAACCATAAAAGAACTTTAATAATATCTTCGTTTTAATTTTTGAATTATAACCTAAAATTATTTTACTTATTATCAAGAGACTGAAGCATTTTTGCAAATTGCAAATTGGACTTAGAGAATTTTGCAAAAATAATTTTTTATATTTTATTGTTTTTCTCTAAATTAGTCGTATTTTTAGAGATAATTTATGAATATCTGCCAGAATTACAGTATTTACTTGCACAATTGACAAAAAAAATGATATATAATCTAATCAAAACAATTTAAATCAGAAAAACTTTAATGTTGATTTTCTCAAAACTCGATATTTGGTCTTTGACACACCATTGAATAACAGGGTTCATATATGGGGCATTCCACGCCAACTCGACCACTTTTGAACACGACCATTTTTGATTTGGCTGAAACTTTGTCATCTTTTTATACCCCTATTGAAAACGTGTCTGAGAAGTTTTTCAAATTTTTTTGACCCAGCAAAAAAAAGTTATAGCATTTTCAAAAAACATCGACTTTTTTTTTATAATTTTTGTCTTTAAATGTACTTTTCAGAAATAAATATGACCAAATTTTATAGATTCATCTTGAACGTTTTTTTTTGACATTTTTGGAAAAAATAGCAAAAATTTCGGGATGAATGACACTTTTTATTTTTTATATAAAAAATTGATTTTTTTATACAAATGCTCTGAATTTTTAGAGTGGGATTATTTTGCATTCTATTTTTTTTTTTTTTTTTTGAATTGAAAAATTTTTTTTTCTCAGCTTATTTATCATGACGGTGCTCTTAAATTCTTCCAGGATTGACCGAGATTCTAGAAAATTTAAGAAAAATAATAATAATATTTAGAGGTGGTGGTTGATTCCCGTCCCAAGCGAGAAAAATTTATTTCATTTGAATTGACTACAGATCATTTTGAAATAGTGTTGGGGTCTAAATGGCCTTAGATGCTGAAAAGACCTTAAAAAAAGTACAATAAAATTAAACAATAAAACTTTATTTTTTCAATTGTTTAAATAATTTACATGTTTTTGATTTAGTTGAAAAATTTTAATTTTCGATTTCCTCCATTTTTTGATATTTTGTAGTACCTCTAAAAATCCCTCCAGGGATTATTTTGATCACCGGTTCAAATTTTGAAAAAACCCTTTTTTTTGGTTTTTTCCTCATAACTCTTACAAACATGGTCCGATTTCAAACATTTTTTTTTTGTGAAGTTTTCATACTTCGATTTTCCTGAAAAATTTTTGTAACAAACAACTCTTAATTTCACAATTTTTCAGCCGGATCCGGTCGTGAGTATTCGATGGCTACTATTTTTTTCGATTTTTGAAAATTTGAAAATTGTTTATTCCTATTAATCATTTTTTAAAAATAGTTGGCATGGAGATCCCACGACTGGGACCGCCTGAAAAGTTGTAGAAAGAAGAGTTGTTTGTTACAAAATTTTTTCAGGAAAATCGAAGTATGCATGATTTTCAGAAAGTGGCTAAATGTTTGAAATTTGAAAATAACACAGAAAAATTGTTCAAAAAAATTCATTGTATTTTTTTCTTAAAAACTATACAAAAAACAAAAATTAAAAAAAAAATCGGATATCGGACCATTTTTGTAGGAGTTATGAGCAAAAAACAAAAAAAGAGGGTTTTTTTCAAAATTTGAAAAAATTTAATTATTTTTAGGTGTCGCATCAAAAATTTTTTTCAAAAAACACAAAATAATTTAAATAAAAATATATTTTGAAGATATTATAGCTCATAGGCGTAGCCAGAAATTTTCGATGGGGGGGGTTCAGGATGATTTCTCCCCCCCCCCGACTAATAGGGCAGTATAAGGCGTCTAATGAAATATATGACTAGCCAATCCGCCCTCCTGGACCCCCTTCGGATTGGCTCGGGCCCGCCCTTTCTTAATTAAGTGCCCCAATTTTTCATTCATCTCGTTTCAGGCAATAAAAAATGCAACCCTCACATCTTAAAGAATTTTATATATATCCCTAAAATAGCCGAGTTTCTACCTGTTTTGTTTCTCTTTATCCGAGTTCTATCTCACAAGTTGTCAGATCTCTTAAAAAAAAAAAAAAAAAAAAATTTAATTTTTTAATAATTTTTATTATTTTTCATTTGAGGGATTTAATCAATTTTAGCAGGCTTTAATTTTTTATAAAGCAAGACAAAAATCAATTCTTTGCGTTTCCTTTAATAAAATTATTTTATTTTATTTTTTTTTTAAACTAGAGAAAATTATTATATTTTTTTTACTTTCTCTTACCCTATATATGAAATATATAGAGAGAGAAAGTATTTTTTGTATTATAGAGCTTAAATATCTAGTCATGGCTTGGGTCCAATGAACCCCCAAAAAAGCCCGTGGCTACGCCTATGTTATACCCTGGTTATAGCTAAATAAATTTAATTCAATTAAAAAATGAAATTAATTTTTTTTTATATTTTATTTTGTTTACTATTTCTAGAGAGATTTAATGTTCTCTTTTTTTTATTTTATTTTTAACATGAATAATATTAGACCATGGAAAAATCAATATCCGCCGCTCCAAACTCGTGTGAGGAAAGAAAAGAGGCCGTAATTTGCTTCCATGGTTTTCAAAATATAAACTTGGCAATTTAATTTGTTTGACTTTCAAACATCCCCCCCCCTCCCCCCCCCCTATCTTCACCGGGTTGGAATTTCCAGATACACTAATTTGCGAAAATATATAAAGCACAAATCTTTTGTTATTGATAGTATAATAATAATTTATTATTATGTTATTAAAATAATTAAAAGTTTCTTGTTGAGTGAAGTTAGATTTAACTCGGAATATGTGGTGAGCTGACGTGATGAAGTAGCGTGACTTGGGACCGGAAAGTCATCAGCGCCTTTTAGGGGGTGTACAGAAAAAAAAATTTCTTCTCTTCATTTATAATAAAACTTTCTTTGGTAAAATTCAATTAAACAAAAAAATAATAGATTTACATTAGATATATTTCTTGTTGGGAATTTTTTTTTTTTGGAAGGAGCAAAGTTTTTGAATAAATATCATCTTCCAGGAAAAAAAAAAATCGGACTATTATTAAAACTTGTCCTGTTTAAAAATTAATAAACAAAAAATTACTTTCCTACACAGTTTACTTTAGCTGTTGCTCTTATTATCACATCAAATACAACAGAATTGTCCTGAGTCAAATTACGAATTGCGTGGAGATAATTTTAATTATATCTTTCAATCCTCTTCAATTAATTTTCCCTTTTAACTATGGTATTTCTATTCGGTGGCCTGGTGCCAGGGCCGCAGACAGGGGGGGGAGGGGCAGGGGGCTATATCCCCGGGGCCCGGGCCCATTGCGCTCCCACCTTAAAATTCTAATAAAACATAATTCTTATGGTTAAAATTTCAATTAAAAAAAAATCATTTTCTTGAAATTTTTTTCTCAGGGGCCCGGGCCCTTTAAACTCAAATCAAATTTGATCTTTTCACGATTCAGGATAGATTTCAGTGGCTAATTTTCAAAAAAATTTCCATACCCCCAGATTCTCTCGGAAATCCTCTGTCCGGATCTGGCCTCGATAAATTATTGTAACCCTTTGTTTAGGAAATTTTGAAAAATTTTTAAATAACTTTATTTAAATAAATATTGTAAGCTATGTATAACTAAAAAGTTGTGTCAAAAACTGTGTAAAAAATTGTTGGCATTAAGGCCTTTTACATACTAAAAAAAGCTTTTTTTTTTTTGGGGGGGGGGCCCGTATTAGTAAGTAGCCCCGGGGCCCGTCAAGTCTGTCTGCGGCCCTGCCTGGTGCAATGGACAGCACGCCTATGCTCCTGGGTTCGATCCCCGGGTGCCAGGGGACGTTTGACCTCACCAATAAATAACACAGAATTGCTAGATATATATTATATTTATACGACTCCAAAGAAAAAAAATAATTTGCTCCTTTCGTCTTTTTTTCGAACTAAGCTTCATTTTTTAGTTCGTTTAAGAAAAAAAAAAAAAAAAAAAAATTATTGATGAGTATGCGTGCTGGCAAATTTCAAAGCAAATCTAACTTCGAATTCATTTTAATAAAGCTTGATGGAATATCTAATAGGGTTGATATTTTTGGAAACTTTTATTTTAGATTAAAAGACTTAAAAAAAATTAAATTTCATCTTAAATGAGAAAATAATGAAGCTGTAGAATAAAAGTGAAAATTCTATATTAAAATTAAATGTATTTTAGGATACCCACTAGGGTAGCCTTTATTTTTCGACTTTTAAAGATTTTAGCTCGCACTGTTAAAAATTTTTCATAAACGGGCTTATGAAAAATTTAAAAAAAAAAACCGCCACTCGAGAGGTTTAAACTCGATCTCTTGGTTTCTTCCCTTCACATGTATGACGCCTCTACCAACTCGGCTACTTACTTTGTTAAAAATATCATACTTTTTTTTTTTTTTTTCGAATGGGTGCATAAGGTCCGAAGACCTATAATGACCAATAGTCACATGCAGCCAGGAAGAAAATAAAAACAAAAGGAGAAGCATAAAGGGGAAACTCAACGCGGGAACTGAGAAGATGCCTGTTGAGGTTAGACTTGAAAGTCTGAAGATTATATTATTACTTTTTAAGCTACTTAAATTTGGTTCTTTTTTTTTTACTTAATAAACATTTATGAATTTGATTTCACAAATAGCCACGACAGTATATAAAAAACGATTAAAAAATCTTATTTTTACTTTCTCTTACCCTATATATGAAATATATAGAGAGAGAAAGTATTGCGATCATGTCAAAAATTCGATGTCGAGATTTTGATGGATATACATGTTTTGAGGTCCCCTGAGTCCAAAAAGTGGGTCCCGCAAATTGGTCTCTGTGTGTGTGTGTATGTATGTGTGTCTGTGTGTGTGTGTGTGTATGTGTGTGTGGACAGATTTTTAGCATGAAGGAGTTGAGCTAGCGGATTGAAATTTTATATTTAACTTAGGTACCTTTGAAGAATCTCAAAATAAGCTTTTGAACAAAATCGGCCAAAAAGTACTAGTACTTTACTGATGTACTTTTTCAGTTTTTTTCGATTTTCTCAAAATTCCCTCCAAGGATTTTTTTAAAATTCATAAATGAACTATTTTTTAGATGCTCTTTAAAATGTATATTCTCATTTTGCCGTTGAAATCTTCTGAAGACCACTTTACTCTTGTTCTTCATAGGAAAGATAGAAATGGTTGCCATGGTAACGGAATTTAAATCTTTTTCTTTTTATTAGATTAAAAATCAATTATTATTTAAATTCCCATTTTTTTTAAATTTATTTGTGTCTTTAATTGTTTCAAAGAAAACATATATGTCTCTCTCTCACTTGCAAACATTATCGCCTGTCTCTCCGCCTTCTCTCATAGGCCTAATGTTAATTTCCTATAGGGATTTGTATGTTAATTTCGATTCAAAAGGGGGTCCCCTTTAGAACTTTTTAGGCATTTAAAATTTTTTTTCCAATTCTTATGAAATTTTGTATTTATTTACGATTCTATATTGTGTATAAAATGTCCAAATATGAGATTAAAATTTTGAAAAATAACCATAGTTTATTTGAAGCAGTCAACATTTAAAATGCAAGTTTGAAACTAAGGTGCTATCGGAAACTAAATATATCTCGACACAAAAAATCTGGTGTGACCAGCACGGTGCACAACTTTCTCTTACCGAAGGGTAAGAGAAAGTTGTGTGCTGTGCGCCAGTCACACCAGATTTTTAAATTCCCTTTCCACCTTATCTTCGCATAGGAACAATGTTAATTTCCTATAGGGATTTGTATGTTAATTTAGATTCAAAAGGGGGTCCCCTTTAGAACTTTTTAGGCATTTAAAATTTTTTTTCCAATTCTTATGAAATTTTGTATTTATTTACGATTCTATATTGTGTATAAAATGTCCAAATATGAGATTAAAATTTTGAAAAATAACCATAGTTTATTTGAAGCAGTCAACATTTAAAATGCAAGTTTGAAACTAAGGTGCTATCGGAAACTAAATATATCTCGACACAAAAAATCTGGTGTGACCAGCACAGTGGCAACTTCTCTTACCGAAGGGTAAGAGAAAGTTGTGTGCTGTGCGCCAGTCACACCAGAATTTTTTTGAAGTGTACTCTTTCAATAATCATCGCTCAGGGGCCCACATTTTGTGGGTACGTGGATGGCGACCACGAGCTACCCGAGCTGACAGGCAGTCCTTCTGTTGTTTGTATGTCAGTCTCTTCCTTCCTTTTTTCAACAGGCGACAGACCAGCCTGTTATATTTTTTCCGGTCGCAAAACGCATGATAGGGTTGGAGGGAAAAAGTGTGGTCCGCCGACCCCGCATCCCGGGAATAAGACGAGGAGAGAAGAAGAAGAAGACTTTCAATTATCAAAAAAAACTTCAGGTCCATTGTCCAAACTTATGAGGTTTTGAAATTTTTGTTTTCAAGTAATTTTTATTCCATTTATTAGATATTTTGTTTATAAATCACTTGAAGGCACTTATAATGGAATTTTTTTTTTTTTTTTAATTTATTTAAGGTCTTTTTTCGGCATCTCAGGCCATTTAAACCCCAACCCAATTTATTTCAAATGATTTGGCAGCCAATTAAAATGAAATACATTTTTCTCGCTTGGGACGGTAAGCGAACCCAGGACCCTAGGCACGAGAAGATAAAGTCTTCTCTCTGGGCCATGGGCGTCGACTTTTGAAAAATATGATTAACGCAGGGGGTATGGGTTAAGTCTTTTAAGATTTTTCCCTTTTTGACCTTTTAACGATAGTGGCATTTTTACATGGAGAGGCTGGACCCCTCTTCTCTCAACATTGGGGGGTGGGGACTTGAACCCCTTGGGCCCCATGGAGTCGGCGCCTATGCTCTGGGCTAAGGGTCACGGGGAGTAATGGAAGTTAATGGGATCTTCTTTAATTATTTGATAGTACAGGGGCGTATTTATGGGGGGGGCCAGGGGGCCCAGGCCCCCTCGAAATTTCCCAAACACATATACATATATAGGGATATACAGACATCAGCGCAACAAATTTTTCCGCAGGATGGACAACTTTGGTTCCACAATAGAAAAAATGGTCCGCAAAAAATTTCGTGTGAAAAAAAATATAGTTTCTTAAAAAAAAAATTTTCCACAGAAAAATTTTTGAGTTCGGCCCCCCGAAAAAATTTCTATATACGCCCCTGTGATAGTATGTGATTTACTATTTTGTAAAATCACATACTATATTGAATTAGATTGTGCCAATACAGAATACCCAAAACCCCCAGGCATTTATTTCCATTTCAAATAAAGAGAAATATCAAGTGTTAAAAGACAAATGAAATAATTTTTCACTATTATGACTCTCGGGTATATAAGCGCGCACCTCTTCAAATGTTTCTTCTTTCGCCACCTGGCAGAACTTAATACAATTATCTAAAAGTTCAAAGTTTAAATTGTCAACCTGGCGAAGAAAGAAGATGACCGGCATTCATGTTTTAAATGTTCGATGAGCTGCACTAATTTCTCCTTTAGTGCCACATCTATCTTCGCATTGTGAACACTCTTTTTTCTTATAATTATATTATTTTTTTATGCTCTCGTGAAATACGATTTCGATTAATATATTTTTTGATCATCTTTTGCGGTCTCATGGGTCTTCTCATCTCATTTGGCTGGTCAGTGCGTGAGTAAAAAAAATTTTTCCAAGAATCATATTTTTCTCTCATTTGAAATTCAAATATTCAAGTATTTCATTTCACTCATTTGAATATCTATTTATTTTTCTTTATTTATTATATATTTTCTCGAATTAAAATTTCTTTAAAATCATTTAATTACGGCTGATAAAATAATTCAGAAATTGGAAGTTAAAAAAGAAACTAGATCAGTCTATGATAAAAGTGTAAAATGGCTGTTATATATTAATCTTAAGGAAGGTTGATCTGCAGCCAGGAGAATAAAAAACTATTTGGTCGACATTTCGGACGCCAATCGCGTCCTTCTTCGGGACCAAAGATTGTTAAAAAACACACATAGATGTTGCTGTGGAATATATATAATATTTGAACAAGAGTTGGAAAAAATAACGCACATAGAGTTCTTCTCGTACACAATAAGATGCCTTTTTCAATATTGTTCAAATGTTTTATATATATTCCACAATAACAGATGTTGTGTTTTTTTTTTAACAATCTTTCGAAGAAGAACGCGTTTGGCGTCGAAACGCCCGACGCCAAAGAAATTAAAATAGTTTTTTATTCTCCTGGCTGCAGAACAGTCTATGAATTTATTCAAGCCTCAGTAAAAGAGGATGGAATTTTTATGAGAACTTCCAATTTAGAAAGAAGATTGGCAATCTGATTTTGAAGATTTAGAAGTTGCTAAAAAAATAGATGATCGTGGCTGTAGTTAATGTGTTAGGGAAGAAAGAGGATGCAGCCAATGATTGAGTCTCTATTTAATAATTAAAAACATTTTATGGGAACGTTTCGGCTGGGATCCACCCTACGATATTCAGTCTTCAAAAAGTATATTGTTTAAAATTTTTATATAAAAAATAGAGTTGCCCTTGATTATTATCTTAATACAGCGTATGTGTATTTTTTGTTAAGTGGATATAAATTTTTTAATAATATCCACAAATGGTACCTAGAAGTTCTAAGCTTATCATACTATTATTGATATATGATTATTTATAAAAAAATTTGTTTTTATTTTATTATAGCTTTTGTGGTTTGAATTACACTGTGCTACAAGAAAAAAAGCCCCGAGAAAATTCCTTCAGATTCTTAAGTAAAATGACCTCCTGAATCCAAATATGACCTTCGTTTTCCCCCAGCACGTACCGTTTTCGGGGGGTAGCCCCCTACTTATTTCCACCCCTTTTCGTTAATTATAGGGCCACGAAAAAAATTTGGAGGGATGAAAAGGAATATTTTAGCCCTAACATTTCTTCAGAAGGTCTAGAGCAGCGTTTTCCAAACTGTGAGGCGCGCCTCCTTAGGGAGGCGCCGACTAGTCTAAGAGGAGGCGCGAATATTGGCCACCAAGATCAATTTTCTAAATGATTGCTAGCTAGTTTTATAAATCAAATAATAATATTTAGAAGATTCTGGGCCATTTGGATACCAAATGGCTTAAATAAAAATGCCTGCGGGGGGGGGGGGGGGGGGGGGGGGGGGGAGCGGCGGACGGGGGGAGGGAGAGGGGGGGGGGGGGGGGGGGGGGGGGGGGGGGGGGGGGGGACCCCAATAGATATATTCGAGTATCGTTTAAAGTCTTTTTTTTTTTTTTTTTTTAAACCCTTTTCGGCTACAGAGGCCATTTAGGGATTATTTATTTATTATAAATTTTAATATACATTGTACCGACGGCAACCGGGGGGCGTTCCACACGCTGATTGCTCGGGGTCACCAATCCCGAACTTTCGCCGTGCTTAGCATCACTTAGTTTAAAGTCTTAAATGGCCTAATTTTAAATGAGAAAAAAGTGTAAGTGTTAATAAAAAAAAAGATTGGATTAGGGGTTGAAAAATTGAAAAAAATGTTTTTTAAATTTATTTTAGCTAAATCGAAGCCAAATAAATAGAAAGCATTCAAAAAATAGCGTGATTATTATTTTGATTAGGGGGGGGGATGAAGGGTTGATTATTTAAGAAAGGCCTTGGAATATTCCAAATCACTTGTTGACATTTTTTTCCAGCTCTAAATATAGTTAGATTAGAGCAAAAGGTATTTTTTTACTTTTAATAAAAAGGGAATTGTTATTTTCATCTGTTTTATTCCTATAGAGAAGAGAGAGACAAATCTCTCTTTCAGTCGAGTCGAGTGCGTTGCCGGGATGCAGGCGCTGCTATCTTTTTTGTGTTTAAAGTGAATCAAAGTGAATAATTAATATAGTGTAACCCACCCTGACCACTACCGTCAGCCAACACACCCTCTTGAGAGTCTTATTAAAGGTAATTATTATGCATTTTATCTTTGAAAAAAAAAAATGATAGAAACAAATAATTTGGCTTCGAAAAACGATTCTTTTGAATATGAAATTAAATATTTTGTATTTCACTAAGGGTAGAGGGTGAATATAAGCTGTTGAAATGGGGAGGGGGAGAGTAGGTGTCATTGAAAAAAAATTAGTTTTTTATTTATTTTTTTTTTTAAACACACACTTTTTTCTCACTCACACTCACACACACACACATTCACACAGTGTTTTCGACAACTCAGGCCATATAAGACTTTATACGATAACCATTATTAATTAATAATATAAATATTGGGGGTCCAGGCATTCTTATTTAAGCCATTTGGTATCCAAATCGGACCCGCGACGTTCGGTATAGCCTATATTTTTGTTAATCAAATTTCCTTAATATACTTTTACACAGGGGTGGATTAAGGGTTGAAAATTAAAATAAAATTAAAATTAAAATGTTTAATGGAAAGAGGATGCAGACAAATAATAGAGCCTCTATTCAGTATCGAATACTCTTTATTAGGGACGTTTCGGCTGGGATCAACCCTGCCATCTTCAGCCTTCAAAGAGTATATTTATATTTTCCATATATAAATAGAGTTGTCATGGTTTAACAATACAAGTTGATTGCATTATAGGTCGAATGAATGTAATATTTTCTTAAATACCAACAAGTGATAGCATGAAGATTGAGCTTATAATTATTCGACCTATAATGCAATCAACTTGTATTGTTAAACCATGACAACTCTATTTATATATGGAAAATATAAATATACTCTTTGAAGGCTGAAGATGGCAGGGTTGATCCCAGCCGAAACGTCCCTAATAAAGAGTATTCGATACTGAATAGAGGCTCTATTATTTGGCTGCATCCTCTTTCCATTAAACATATCAGCTACAGCCACGTTCTATTATTCAATAAAAATTAAAATAATTATTTATAAATGTATTCAAATTATTTTGCGAGTAATTTCGCGGTGAAGGCTCGCATTTCCTTAAAGGGGAGGTATGAAGACATTAACCAGGGGGTTAATGCCCCATCCCCTATAATGCATAAAGATGTTAATGTTTTTTTAATACTTTTACTAAAAAATAAGGGCATTCCGTTTGAATTAAAATTTATATTCAATATTTAGAAAATATTATAGTAGGATAGAAACATTTTAATGTCATTCTAAAATTTCTTATTACTGGGGCGGAATTAATTTTTGAAGATTTCGAAACTCTTATAAACAGATAATAATAACACTGGGTAACTTCGAATCGGAAATCCATTGAATCCCTTTCAGAATATTGTAGGGATTTTTTCATTAGGTAGAAAAGTAAGATATGATTAGTCCACTTAGAATTTTACTAGGCTGAGTTTCCGCATCTTTTTATATATAGAACTAATCTAATCAGTATTTGAATTTTTTACTTTCCCTTGCCTATATGTATAAGTTAATATACATATATAGGCCTATAGAGAGAAAGTATTGGATTCATGTCAAAAATTCGATGTCGAGATTTTGAAGGATCTTCTCGTTTTGAGGTCCCCTCATTTCAAAAAAGTGGTTTTCGCGAAATGGTCTGTCTGGGTGTGTGTTTGGGTTCAATTTAAATCATGAAGGAATTGAGCTAGGAGGTTGAAATTTTAAATTTAAGTTAGGCACCCCCCTAGGGCGTGAAAATAAGATTTGAGAAAAATATTTTTCTTCAGGAATGAAAGTTAGAAAAAACGAAGCCAGAATTTTTTCTTTAAAAATATATTTTAACAGCTCACGTTTCGGCTTTTTTCAAAGCCATCCTCGGAGCTGTTAGTGGTCATCCAAGACTTTGACCAAGGCCGAAACGTAAGCTGTTAAAATATATTTTTAAAGAAAAAATTCTAGCTTCGTTTTTTCTAACTTTCATTCCTGATACAAATTCCACCAGCCATAAAATACCCTTATAACAGCGTTTTCCAAACTGTGAGGCGCGCCTCCCTAGCAAGGGCGGATACAAGGGGGAGTAAAAGTGTAATTACCCCCCCCCCCCCGAGATTTGAAAAAAAAAATACTTTTTTTTTTGCAAAAAAATTTATTTTTAATTTTATATAAATTTATATTTTTTTTGTTTTTGTATTATTTTATAAAATGGGGTTGGGGGGGGAGGCGTCATAAGATTAATTATTTTTAAGGGAGGCGTAGTAACATAAAGTTTGGAAACCACTGGTCTAGAGAAGTGAAAAATTAAAAAACATTAACATTTGGATCCAAGGGGGGGATGTGGGGGAGGATTGTGTCCCTTAAAATGCAAAAAAATCATTAAAAATGATCGATTTTTTCTGATTTTTTCGCAATTTTTTCACTAATTTTCTACATATTCCTGCGGACAGACCCACCTCACCCTTCCTTAAACATCCCTCAACTAAAAAAAAATATATAGGATAAAGCGGGTGGGGTGTGAGCGATTCCGAAGCCCTTGCAAGAAGAATTTTTTTCAATTATTGACAAGAAATAATTTCTACCCCTTTAGATAAAATATGGAAATATTGAAGGACATAGAAGAATCTGTATATTTAAGTTTAAATTTGTAAAGATCAGCCCAAAAAAATGAAAGTTAGCCGCATATTTGCCAATTTGACCAACTGAGCTGTGAATCTTCCATCTTCTTGCAAGGGCTTTGGAATCGCTCACACCCCACCCGCTTTGTCCTATATATTTTTTTTTAGTTGAGGGATATTCACGGAAGGGTGAGGTGGGTCTGTCAGCTGGAATATGTAGAAAATCAGTGAAAAAATTGTGAAAAAATCAGAAAAAATCGATCATTTTTAATGATTTTTTTGCATTTTAAGGCACAAAATCCTCCCCCACATCCCCCCCTTGGATCCAAATGTTATTGTTTTTTAACTTTTCACTTCTCTAGACCTTCTGAAGAAATGTTAGGGCTAAAATATTCCTTTTCATCCCTCCGAATTTTTTTCGTGGCCCTATAATTAACGAAAAGGGGTGGAAATAAGTAGGGGGCTACCCCCCGAAAACGGTACATGGTGGGGGGAAAACGAAGGTCATATTTGGATTCAGGAGGTCATTTTACTTAAGAATCTGAAGGAATTTTCTCGGGGCCAGAAAAAAAGTTTTATTTTGTAGCACAGTGTTATTATTGTTAGGGGAATTTTTAATTTTGTATTAATTATTTATTAAAAATATAATTATTGTACAACGTTTCGACTGCTTATTCTGCGGCCGTTATCAAGTACTGTGCATTTGCTCCGACTTAAATGATCGAAACGTTGTACAGTATATTTGTAATAAATAATTAACACAAAATATGGTCTATAATTAAAATTTCTCCTAATAATAAAAAAATTTATATTCACTTAACAAAAAATACACATAAGCTATCAAGAAAATTTCTATTTTTTTTATATAAAAATTTCTACAATATACTCTTTGACGACTGAAGATGACAGGGTGGATCTTGGCCGAAACGTTCCAATTAAGAGTGTTTACAATTATTAAATTGAGACTCAATCATTGGCTGCGTCCTCTTTCATTTCTATCAAAAAAAAAAAAAAATATTCTTAGTATAGGGGTATTAAAAATATCATATTCATGTAGGACGTTTAAAAGGGTCAGCTCTAAAAATGAAAGGCTTACCTCCTTCTGAGAAAAAATATCCTATCATTTGGGAAAAACTTATTAATAAATTTCATAATAAAAAGCGATTAGCATATTTTTATTTTAGGAAATTAATTTAATTTAAACAAATTTCTCATTTGCTTTAAATATATTTTTTTTTAGAAAATTTCCATGAATTCATTTTAGTCTTAAAAAATTTAGATATAGATGATATAGTGGATTTTATTATTTTAAATTTAGCCTTAGATAAAATAGATTCAAATGCACAAAAGTTATTCGAAATGCATGTGTTTTTTGTTTGGAAGATTCTAATTACTTATAATTAATTAATAGATTTTATTTGAAGTCAAACAAAAACATTAGAGGTTTCTTTATTAAAAAAATGATAAGTAGATCGTGGCTTTAGGGGATGTGTTGAATAGGGTAGAGCAGCGTTTTCCAAACTGTGAGGCGCGCCTCCCTAGGGAGGCGCGGACTAGTCTAAAGGGAGGCGCGAATATTGGCCACCAAGATCAATTTTCCAAATTATTGCTAGTTTTATAAATAAAATAATAAAATTTAGGAGATTCGGGGACGGAGTTTTTAATTAAAATAATAAATATGAATAAATAAAAAAAATATTTATATTTTTTAGTGTTAAAAGATTTTTGTTTTTGTATTATTTTATTAAATGTGGGGGGAGGGCGTCATACGATTAAGGGAGGCGTTGTAACATAAAGTTTGGAAACCACTGGCCTAAAGTAAGACTCATTCTAGAAAATTATACTATGTGTAAAACCCAAAGGCGGATCCAGGGAAGTTTCTCAGGGTTTTAATTTTTTTCTGACTAATCGCGAAGCTCGCCGAAGGTTAATTATTTTATTTATTAGGATTGGATAAGGGGTTGAAAAATTGAAAAGAATACTTTTTAAATTTATTTTAGCTTAATCGAAGCCAAATAAATAGAAAACATTCAATAAATAGCGTTGATTATTATTTTGATTAGGGGGGATGAAGGGTTTTTTTTATTTTTATTTATTATTATTTATTTATTATTTTATTTTATTATTTAAGAAAGGCCTTGGAATATTCCAAATCACTTGTTGACATTCTTTTCCAGTTAGATAAGAGTAAAAATTATTTTTTTACTTTTAATAAAAAGGGAATTGTTATTTTCATCTATTTAATTCCTATACAAAGAGAGAGACGAATCTCTCATTCAGTCGAGTCGAGCGCGCGGCCGGTATACAGGCGCCGAGATGAATGCTCTGTTTTTTAAGTGATTTAAAGTGAATAATTAATATAGTGTAACCCATCCTGACCACACCGTCAGCCAACACACCCTCTTGAGAGTCTTATTAAAGGTAATTATTATGCATTTTATCGTTGAAAAAAAATATAGAAACAAATAATTTGACTGCGAAAAACGATTCTTCTGAATATGGAATTAAATATTTTGTATTTCACTAAGGGTAGAGGGTGAATATAAACTGTTGAAAGGGGGAGGGGGAGTGTAGGTGTCATTGAAAAAAAATTAGTTTCTTATTTTTTATCTTTTTTTTTTTAAACACACACTTTTTTCTCATTCACACTCAACACTCACACACACATACACACAGTCTTTTCGGCAACTCAGGCCATTTAAAACTATACGATAACCGTTATTAATTAATAATATACTTATTGGGGGTCCAGGCATTTCTATTTAAGCCATTTGGTATTCACCGTTATTTACCATTATATTCTTTCTATATGGCCTATATTTTTGTTTATCAAATCCTTAATATACTTTTACACAGGGGTGGATTAAGGGTTGAAAATTAAAATAAAATAAAAATTAAAATAATTATTTATAAATGTATTCAAATTATTTTGAGAGTAATTTCGCGGTGAAGGGTTGCATTTCCTTAAAGGGGGGGGGGAGGTATGAAGGCATTAACCAGGGGGTTAATGCCCCATCCCCTATAATGCACAAAGATATTAATGTTTTTTAATACTTTTACTAAAAAATAAGTGCATTCCGTTTGAGTTAGAATTTATATTCTATATTTAGCAAATAGTATAGTAGGATAGAGACATTTTAATGTCATTCTAAAATTTCTTATTACTGGGGCGGAATTAATTTTTGAAGATTTCGAAACTCTCATAAACAGATAATAATAACACTGGGTAATTTAGGAACCCATTGAATCCCTTGCAGAATTTTGTAGTGATTTTTTTCATTAGGTAGAAAAGTAAGATATGATTAGTCCATTTAGAATTTTACTGGGGTGAGTTACCGCATCTTTTTTTATATAGAACTAATCTCAATTCAGATTTGAATTTTTACTTTCTCTTACCTACATGTATAAGTTAATATACATATATATAGAGAGAAAGTAATGGATTCATGTCAAAAATTCGATGTCAAGATTTTGATGGATATACACGTTTTGAGATCCCCTGAATTTAAAAAAATGATTTTCCCGACATGGTCTGTCTGTATGTATGTCTGTTTGGGTTCAATTTAAAGCATGAAGGAATTGAGCTAGGAGGTTGAAATTTTTTTATATTTAAGTTAGGCACCCCCCTAGGGCGTGAAAATAAGATTTGAGAAAAATATTTTTCTTCAGGAATGAAAGTTAGAAAAAACAAAGCCAGAATTTTTTCTTTAAAAATATATTTTAACAGCTGACGTTTCGGCTTTGGTCAAAGCCATCCTCGGAGCTGTTAGTGGTCATCCGATGATGGCTTTTACCAAGGCCGAAACGCAAGCTGTTAAAATATATTTTTAAAGAAAAAATTCTGGTTGCGTTTTCTTCTAGCACTCTTTATTCGGAACGTTATTTATTAGTAAAATTATTTAATATATGTGAAGTTTCACTAGGTTATAAATGAAAGAAAAATTTGAATTTATAACTCGATAGCCCGAAATATATCGAGTTATAAATTAAAAATTTTTCATAGACATGACATTAATATTCAACACTATTTAGTAAATGTTAACGCTTTGGCTTTAAAGTTTTTGTTTACAGAATAGCTATTTGAGTCAAGGAAGTAATTTTGAATAGCATTTTTTAACGCTGATTATTTTTACATTACTTTTTAACACCCATTTGTTTATTTTAAATTTTAACGTCTGTTTTTAGAGAATATACCTGTATAAGAATTATAAAATGTGACTAAAAATCTACGATATTCTTATTTTTACTTACAAATATCATTTTTTCCATTTAAATTATATTATTCAATAATATTTTGAATTTTTTAAAATTAATATTTAACTTAATTGATAAAGAAAATCAACAACACATTCAACAATACCTTACACACACACTCACACACAGACAATATAAGCACTTCGGGATTGTTCGGCTTTCTTCGGCGACCGTCGCCGCTTCAGTAAGCGTCTTGGCGCCCCACCGTCATTGACCCTTTATTCAATCCATGTTTCAATCAACAATCAATCCACTATTTATATATTTATTCATATTTTTTCAACCCCCATTTCAAGGTACTTTATTATTTATTTTTAAATTAACTCTTCTCTTAATTCACATTCAAATAGAAGCCGATTAGCGTTTTGTAAATGTTTTTAAGGTTATTTTTGTCATTTTGTAACAATGTTTTTAAAAAGAATATATATTTTTTTAAGAAACATTTCTTTATTATTTTTTGATAAGAAAGAGATTCTAATGGATGTTCCGTTTTCATTTGCAGATTCGTGTCTCTCTCTCACTCTCTCTCTGCGATTCGACATCAGAGCTGAGCTGAGTTACCTCCAATACACGCCTATACAGTTGGTGAGTAGAAGAATAACAGTTATATTCAATAATATTTTACAATACAAACACTCATACACAGACATACATTTTACTAGAAAAGGATTATATTTATTTTGAGAACTTCTCTTCTTGTTATTTACAAAACAAAAAGATAAATATTATTAATCAGTAGCGGTCCCAGGATTTTGTCAAGGGGGGCCCAAATTTTTTTTTTTTTTGTTATTCATTTAGGCTCTTTTTCTGCAGCGAAGGCTATTTAGACCTATTCTATATATTTATTTCATCTGGATTGGTAGCCAATGGCCTAAAATTTATGATGTAGGGAAGGTGAAGAATAGGATGGAGCAAAAAAGCGACTAATTTTTTTTTCAATCTCGTATGACAATATTTTTGTATATCACGTTTTAAGAGACCTCTCCAAAGAAGAGTTCAAAAAAAATTTTTAAGAGTCGATCAAAATTTTAAAAAATTTCCAAATTCGTCAAAAATCGATTTTTTTTCTTTTTTTTAATTTTTTTCTCGTTATGGTCGAATTTTATAGTCGGAAAAAAATACGTTTCTCAAATTTTCAACTTGAAATATTAATTTTTAAAGGTCCCTCAAATTTTTTTTTTAGTTTGTCTGCATTTCTTTCAATGTTTTCAAGCGACCTTTAAATATTCATATTAAAGATTTAATAAATTCTCATTTTCTTTTAATTAGTAAGATATTTGAGAAAGTATAATCAATCGTACCTTAATTTGCAAATTAGCAAGTTATTCAAAAATTATATTTTCAGTCTTTTATTCTTGGCCAGTGCTGTCGTTTCGGGCCCATTTGCCACAAAATAAAAATACAGACCTACGGCAATTCTCATATACATCTAATGGTATATGCAAATTTTATCATTTATTTTTGTATGAACCATCTATCTAAGAAACATTAACAGTTTATCGTCCTGAAGATGGGATCGTTGTGATTTCGAAACGTCGGCGATAATTAAATAAAGTTTTTTTATCTCTTGTTGGCTGTCTATATCTATCTAATCCCAATAATTATACTTTCAGTATTCTGTTTTTTTGTTCATCTCGTGTATTTTTGTCGATTATCTTACTAATTAAAAGAAAAAATTTATTAAATATTTAATATGAATCAAATAAAAATACATTTTGAGCGACCTTTAAAAATTAACAATTTTGCACTCGTATGTCGCCATAAAGGCGACATTATATATTTTTTTACCTTTGCAGTCGTATGTCGCCATTTAGGCGACATCCTAATTTTTTTTTATAGTCAAATTAAAGTCAAATAATATCATAATATTCATTAAAAACTGTCTGGGATCCGAACCCGCGACCCTTGGAATACAAGGCTAACACCCTAGGGGGGTATGGAAAATTTTTTGAAAATTAGACATTGAAATTTGCGTTTTTAGCTATCCTGACAAGACGTGAGACGTGAAAAATTTATAATTTTTTTGTTTAGTTTTTAAAATATTAAATAAAACTTTTGAATTTTTGTTGTCCAATGGGGGGGGGGGGCCGGGCCCCTCTGGGCCCCTGGGGCCGCTAGTGTTATTAATATGTTAAGCCAACAAAAAAATTCCCTTTCAACAGCCCCTTTGGAGGTTTATAGAAATTGCCAATTGATACCTTTTTTTCGTGTTAGATTGAATTATACTTATCATTACCTTAGACAGGTTACAACTTGTCGTAGACGGCAAGAGGCTACCTGTCTTTGGAGTATAGAGCACTTAGTAGTGAGTGGGGCGCCGATGAGATAGGTCGAATCCACGTTGGATTATCTCCCATAGGCTTTATACATTTAGTGTTGTGTGTGCCATTGAAGAGTGCAGCACGGCGTCGGTTGCTCTCTCTTCAAAAAAGTCAATTTCTCATAAACTACGAGCCCGATTTAGGTAAATTCTTCCCAATTACATTATAGGATTATATTTTAATTATTCATAATATAATTTAAGAATATATTCAGCGATTCGTTCCAAAATTCTGGGGTTGGGGAGGCGAGGAGGGAATCAAAGCAATTAGGCCTATGTTCCTTTTTAGTGAGAGAAGATTTAATTTATTAAAATTTCATATCCTGAGGGTTATTTCATAACTTTTTTTGAAAATTCCAATAATGCACACTTTACATAAATAAATTGTATATTATCGATGACTATCAGGCAGCCAGGATATAATTCAATTAATTCTCCAACGTTTCGGGCGCTCGATACACCCTTCCACAGGGCAGAGCGGCACTTGTCTTGTTATTATTTACAAATAAATATCTGATCATCTATGATTTATTTATTTATTATATTCAAAAGTAGGGCGTTTCGTTCCTCGAAAAACCCATCAACAAAACTGTATCAATGAGTTTCATTCTCTCCATTATAATACAAAAGTTTTCAATAAAATTTATTGATATACGCAGCGGTAAATTAAAAATAAATCTGGTGTGACTGGCCCTCAGCACACAACTATCTCTTAGCCTTGGCAATTGAAAGTTGTGATTTGTGCACAAGATCTTTTGTGTCGGCATATATTTAGTTTCCAGCATTACAATAGAATTCAAATGTAATGTAACATATAAAAAAATATTTATATTTTGTTATCATAGCAACAAATCTCTAAATTTAACTTTGTTTCTCACTATACGTAATGTTGTAGGGATTTTTATTCATTATTCTTCTTTTTTGAAAAAGTGAATCTATCAATATTAAATAAAAGCAAAATTAGAATATTAGAACTAGCCGCGACGCCCGCCTTCGGCGGACTTAGTGCCTAGCCGGGAGTCCTAGCCCCCCTGGATCCTCCGCCAGCTGGCTTAATTATAAAAAAATTATCATTACTATTCCAATTCAGTACCTGCTTGAGGATTTGTTTACATTCATAGAATACATAAATATTTCTCTATACATTTCCTATGGGAGAAATCGTAACTTTAGGAATTAATAACTCATAAAGTTATAAGAATTTCGGGATGAATAATTTTCCTGTAATCCCTAGAAGGTCCTCCTTAAGCATAAAAAATTTCGTTTCAAAATTCCAAAGGGAAGTTGCCCAAATAGAACGTGACAATCAGACAGACAAACAAAAGGGACGGACATTAGCGAATTATATAAATATATTTTTTTGAGGACCATACCAGTTAAACGGCAATAAACTAGAGGTGATTATTTGGTTGAGTAAACGTTTTTTTTGCACGGCGCGGTTTCAATATTCTTTCACGACTATTAAAAAAAATTAACCACATTTTAAGCAATAGTTGAATATTTATTTATTTCTTATATTCAAAGGTAGGGGCGTTTCGGTCCTCGAAAGGACCATGAACAAGACTGCTTCAATGAGTTCCATCCTCTCCATTATAATTCATTATTTCTTGTTAAGTGTTCAAGTTAAAAAAAATAAATCATAGCTCCTCTAATTATTTAATAATAATTTCCTTTAAAAAAATCGAGAATAATTAATAACCATAATGTCACCAAAAAAATTTCGCCACTTGAAAATAACGTTGAGCTCATTCCATTCTTATTTCAAAACCTTTGGGATTTTTACTTTCTCTTCACTACTTTCAATTGCGGAAGTAGAGAGAAAGTTATATTCTGTGCTATCAGTCACACCAGATTTTTTTAAAAATATTTAACGCCGCGTATATCAGCAATTTTTATTGAAAACTTTTTCCTATTCAAACCAAGGGCGGGTGCAGAGGTGTTTCTCGAGGGGGGGGGGGGTAATCTGGTGTGACTGGTCGCACAGCACACAATCTTTTCTTAATTTCGGTAATTTAAAGGCGCATTCTGTACTTGTTATAAATACAAATCAAATTTTTAAGTATTAATATTTAAAATTTTACATTAAAAATAAATTTTTTTGCGAAAAAAAGTATTTTTTTTTTTTAATCTCGGGGGATAATTACCCTTTTAACCCCCCTTGCAGGGGCGGATTAATGCAAGTTTGTCGGGGAGGGGCGGTTTTTTTTTTTTTATTTAAGGACTTTGTCGGCATCTATGGGCATTTAGACCCCTTTCCTATTTATTTAAATTGATTAGTAACAAATTCAATTGAAATTAAAGAGCGGAAATCATAATTTCTTTAAATTACTAGTTTTTATAACATTTTGAATTTCTTCTCGGGGGGGGGGGGGAGCGATCGCCCCACCGCCCCTCCCTTTAATCCGCCCTTGATTCAAACGCAGTATAAAATTCCAATAAAGATTTTCTATTATTTTATAAACCGATGCCTCTAAGCGGGTTGCTAATAAATTTATTTATTTATTTAATTTTATTTAAATTTAAATAATCCCTTATGATCATGAGGCTGTGCTTAAACTTTTTCCCTCACTAATGTTGTAGGGATTTTTCATTCATTAATCTTATTTTTTGACGATTATATGAATCCTGTTACGCATTAGTGTGTCAAGCTCCAGCTACCGAGATTTTAGAAAATAACAATAAAGTTTTTTGTTTTGATTAGATTACATATAATTTTTTTTGTCAATTGTGCAAGTAACATTAAATATAAATTTTTTTAGGACATATTTCATAAAAAATACTATTAATTATAGCATTTGAAACAATATTCCGTGCTTAACTCAATTTTTAATTTTTTGGCTCTTGACACACTAATGCATAACAGGGTCTATATAATAAAAGCGACATTAATTAAAAGTTGAATCTATCAATATTTGATAGAAGTCAAATTAGAATATTACAATTAGTGTAATATTGCATTCAAATCTTGTTGTTTGAGCCAGGGATTCACTTAAATGCCCCTTTTCAATATTTTTTTTTGTTTGTTTTTTAGAAATCGACGAATCGCCTTCGAGAATTGGCATCATAAATCAAATTCCAAAGGACAATAAGTGAATAAGTGTTTAAGTGAATAAATGAAGAATCCATGCAGAGCATCCGCCATCAAACATCGTCTTCACGTCAACCAGGCAGAGGCAGTCGCTACAGCAGATTCCACGAGTGCAGCAGCTACATTTAAAGTCTGTATGAACATTTACGTGAGCGTAGAGTAAGCAGTTTAGGATTTTCAAAATTCTGATTTGACTTCTTATTTCGGCCTAAATATATCTAGAATATATTAACATAGGTGCATGGATAGGATGTTATTAATGTATTTCTCCCATTTCAGAGTCTCTTTTAGATAGTTAATGTTTTGAATTCAAAATTTTTAAATTAAAAATTAATTTTTTTTTTATTTATTTCATTTTTATTTTATTTAAAATCACTTTAAGATAATTGGTAAAATTTATTTCTAAATTAATTTAATATCATAAATTTAACATTTTAATCTTTTAAAGAATAGGGTTTTATATTTCAGTACCCAAATGGTTTCGTTTCTCAAGGTAATGGGATGGATGAATGTTCAATGTGCAAAAGGTATACGATTATTGGTAAATGTGCAAAAGGTATTCGATTATTGATAGTAATATGTGGATAATGCACAGTACTCATTTCATCCCGTTACCCTACGCGGGAATCATCTTCATCATATGAGACAATTCAAGTGTGCATGTATTAGCTATTATTATATAATTCAGTATTAGGTTTTAAGTTTTGCGTGTATTGGATTATTATTTTCTAAGGGGATCTCTTTTCTATTTTTACTAACTGCATGTTAATTTATAAATTTATAAGAATACACGCAATTCTTATTAGATTATCTAGCTAGCAATTGATAGAATCTACCGTATATATGGGCGCTTAATAATTAGAAAATCTCTACGCTCACGCATTCCTAGATTATTATTATTATATTGGGGTCTAGGCCTTCTGTGTCGGATTTCTCTGATGTTCTCTTGAATTGACGTTCAATTGCGAATTGATTCCTCAATGCTGGCATAGGGTGTTGTTGTTCGTCCCATTTAGGTTCAGGCAGGGCTCCCAGTAGAGGATCATTTCACTTTTGACCGTTGTTCATGGGAAATAGGAGAATTCCTCTATCGCATGTTTCCCTCTTTCGCGCTTTTGAGAGAAAGAGTGTTTTCTCTTTCTCCGGGGCTCTTTGTCCGTCAATGCTGAGTTCTGGGCCTTGGTTGTTTCAGGACAGAGTGAGTTAATGTTCAAGATGTTAGGAGTTCGTATAGGATGTTGTTAGCTTTTAGGGTTCTTTTTTTTCAGCATGCATCTTGAACAACGACATTCTGTTTCTGAGATGAGCAATCAAGGGGGATCTTCAGTGTTGTATTGGCCGGGCTCTCTTCCTAATTCGTGAATGATTACAGGTCAATTAACTCTGCTCTAATTTAGTTCGCTATTAAATGACATTGATTAGGCAGGTGGGCGGAGATTAATTGATCTGTGATGTGTGTGAGTACATATGACATGTTAGTACATATGACTCTGTGTTCCATTTCCCCTCAAACTTTCTTTGGGTTGTGGGCGCGTTTTCACCGTATCGTTCCGAAGTGATATAATGAAGGCTTACCTGCCTTCCGGGAGTGCCGCGTTCGCGACCGTCTCAAGAAAGAAGAGGAACTAGAACTTCATTTTAGAATTAGATGACCGTCCCGGTCATAGATAGTGTGGGATTAGGTTAGTTTTTAGGGAAGCCCTCGTTGAGCCGAAAGAAGCAGTCTACAGGGTAAGTTAAAGAAATTTTCAATTTTTTTCATAAAATATTACGTAGTATCAATGATATAAACTAATTGTTATTTCTTTTTGTTTTAGATGGTTAGGGTGGGAGTGGGGGCTGAGATCGTCGAGGAACTTCAGGGCATAACCAACGGGATCCTTTCGTAAGTAATATTAAATCTAACAAGTCAAAAACATCTTAACTCTTTAATAAAATAAATTTGTAATGTTTAGTTTTTCTTTTATTTAGAGATAAAATAAAAATATTTTTTTTGGCTCCAAAGGATATCACTGAGCGAGATTGCCAAGTGTCTCAAGATGAATTTCCTGTAGGTTTGTAAATTTCTCTTAATTCATTTGATGAATTCTAACATTAAAATTTCTTTTGTTTTTAGGGGTCCGTTGGTTTGTGGAGTCAGACTTTTTTGTCCTGAGGGAGGTTCGGCAGGCTATAAGGGGAGGTGTGGAGGCCTGTTTCAAAAACAACACACGTTCTTGTGTAACTGAAAAAAAAACTTCTAAGAAGATGAAGAGGTATTTAAAATATCAAAATAATACCTTCAATCAGTTGTAGAAATTATGTTCAGTTTTAATATTAATTTTTTTTTTTTTAATTACAGTTCTCTCGCCAATTCAAAGGAAATAAAATTGACTTTAATATTATTTTATAAATCTCGTCAATCATCTCCGTAGCGTATCCAGGTAGGGGCGAAAGGGGGAGCTCGCCCCTCCCCCCGACCCCAGGCTGAAACTCTAGATAGAAGTGGAACTTCATTTTAGAATTATAACATCAAAAACATGTAAGTATACACGTCTTAAGGGTTATATAATTTAACCCTTAAGGTTAAATTATATATCTTTTTTTTTAAGGTATTTTTGTATTTTTTGACTTTTAAGGTCATTTAGACTCCAACTATTTGTTTTTGCTCAGGGGCCCACATCTTGTGGGTACGTGGATGGCGACTACGAGCTGCCCGAGCTGGGACAGGCAGTCCTTCAGTTCTTTGTACACTGTCTGTCCCTTCCTCTTTTCAACAGGCGTTAGACCGTGGGACGGGCCGGCCTGTCCTATTTCTTCCGGTCGCAAAACGCATGATAGGGTTGGAGGGAAAGAGTGTTTTTCGCCGACCCCGCATCCCGGGAATAACGCAAGGACAGAAGAAGAAGTGACTCTATCTATTTGTTACAAATTAATGGTAGCCAATACAATTGAAATAAATTTTTTCGCTTTGGACGGAAAACAAACCAGCAACCCTAGGCACGACGATAATCACTTGGAAGACTTCGTTGTTACCTCTATTTGCGAGAAACTGTCAAATCTATGTCATTCATTTGGTCTTCCAGCAATCATCAATTCATCTTATAATCTTTGATACGTTGGCATTTTGGAATATCTTCTTAAATTTTATTTGAAATATTCCTTTGGTTTATTGTAAATGGACTCAAGCAGTTTGACAAATCCTATCAAGGTCTCTTTCTTCTTTATCTAAGTCATATTTCTTGAATAGTACGTCGATGTTGGATTAAATTCGGAGGAGCATCATCAATTAATGATTGCCAATTCATTTGTTGTACTGCCCTACAATAAATAATGAAAAGAGAACAAAAAACATCTCTAATTTTTCATCTTATTCGGGAGCCCTTTTGCTAAGAATAGAATAAAAACACTTTTAACTATAGTTTCATTCGTATACTATATTTATTTTACATTTTATTAGAGATATTTTTTATGCTTGGATCCAAGCAAGTTTCTGAACTGTGACATTTCATTTTTAGAAATGTCGCTGGGACTGTATAGAGTTACTAACCAAAATTGGCTTTAGAGTCCCGACCTCTGCCCTCAGGTTCCCGGCTCCCTTTTCTATTCCGTGTTTGTAATTAACAAGAACGGGAGAAAACACTCACGTGTTTAAAATGATCTCTGCAATAAAGGTCTATTAGGAGTATGCTTAATTTGGATATATTTCATTGAAATCTGAGATAGTGAAGTTTATAAATTCTGTTGAGTTGATATGGAATAACTTTGTTTCAAATTCACAGTGATGATGGGACCCTTAAAAGTTGTCCAAATAGGATGAAATTTTTTGAAGATCGTTTTTTTTTTGTTGATTTGAACAAAATTTTGGGTTAAGAGAACCAAAATTTTAAATTTCAAAAACTCTCTAGACCTCTATAGCTAATCAACACAAACTGATTTATTAAATTCAGCAAAATATAAAGAAAAAACTCATTTAAATTTGATCATTTTTTATAAGTTTTTTTATAAATATATGATAAGAAATAACGGTAGCAAAGATAAGATAACCTCTTCAAAATTTGACTGTGTGAAAAAGTTGGCAGCTTTGACTGGAATAATTTCCGATCATTTATTTCCATTTATTTCAATTAATATTTTGACTGTATCTCATTGGCAGCCTCAGAATAGAAATTTAAAGCTGAAAAATGTCATAAAAATAAAAAAATTAAAAAAAAGAATTTTATTTTTGATTTAACTGTGGTTTATTTGTAAAAATTACAACGTTTCGGCCACTCATTCTGTGGCCTTCTTCAGGTACAATTCAGTCAAGATTATAAAGATTGTTACATCTGTGACAACCTTTGAAATCTTAACGAATGAGTGGCCGAAACGTTGTAATTTTTACAAATAAATCTCAGTTAAACAGAAAATCAAATTATTTTATTAATGATAAAAAAGCCTAAACTCCAAAAAATAAAAAAAAAATTTGTCCGATTCATCGGTACAGAAATAAAAAACTTTCTAAAAACAGACAAAACTTCCTCTCTTTTTATGTCATTTTTGAGTGGGACTCGGATGGTATATCCATCCCCCTCCATTACCTCAATCTTTTACTTTTTATACGTGTATATTTGATTAAGGACCCCTAACTCTACGCTCATGAATTTCTAACAAAGGGTACTTAAAATAATTGGTGTTTAAAAAGGAATATATGAATGCAAATACTTTTCGATCAACTAAAAATCAATAAATCTCCTTTCAAAGCCAAGAAAGAGGGTGAAACTCAAATAAATTTTTTTCTAACAGACAATAGCTTAAATTTTATATTTGTGACAGGACTATTTTTTTCTTTTTTGAATTTCTTAATTTCAAATTTGTATTCTTTTTTTAAGGTCAATTAAGACCAGAAAAATTACAATTAAATCATTTATTATAATTTCTGTCTTTTTGTTGTCTATCTGATGAATTGTCTCCTTTCACAAGATTATTAATTGCTACAAATAAAGAAATTTTTTGTTCAAAAATTCTGAAACGCCAAACCTCTTTTTTTTTTATATATGCAATGATTTTTTTTAACTAGATAGAGTTTGGTTTGTAAAAGTTTGATTTGTTTTTAAACAACTATTGTAAATTAGGCAATTAAAATATCGTTCAAGATAAGGTAAATTTGCGAGATCAGTTTTTGTGTTAATTGGGCGCCCCTTGGACTCGAACCATGACTTTCCGCTTTCTCGGCGAACGGACTACCTTTAGGGGGCTAGCCCAATAATTTATTTCACTTTTTTTTTTTTATAAAATATCAAATTTTTTTAGTGTAATAAATGTTAAAATTTTTCTGAGCCTATAAGGAAATTTTATTTTTCCCAGAATATTTCACAATTTATTTTTCATCCTGTATATTCACTTAATGTATGAATGTATAATATTGTATAATCAAATAATTTTTTTTCCGACCCTTTTAAAATAAAAGTCTAACTTGACACACTTAGAATATTGATATACGTATATAAAAAATATACCCCCTTCTTCTTCTCTCTTTCTCTCTTTATTCATTGTCAAGATCATTAAAGAAATTAGTTTCTCCAACATTAAGACGATTTTTTTTCTTGCTGTTAAGACTGCAAAGTCACGTGATTGCGGTGCTATTAATATTGTTATATCATGAGGACAAGTCTGCAGTTGCGTTTTAATAGCTTTTCGAGTAATTAGTTAAATAAATTAATTAACGAGTTTAAGGTATGGATAATTTAAGAAACATTTTTATAACTTTTTAATATTAGAGTTAAAAAATTATTTTTGTTAAAAATAAAATTTTTTTCAAATGCCTCATTCCTAAGATCAAAAGTGAAATAATTGCATGTTTAAATAAAAAAAAAAAAGTAAAAAAAACTCAAGCGCCTTAGTTGACTTCGCCTGGATGTTAGATAATCAAAGAGAAAATCAAACTGTATGGTTGCCTAGCCACAGGGGTTTTTTATTTAATCAATTTACTTTCTCTTACTTATTACATTTTTTTACTTCTTTACTTTGAAATTTTTACCAACTCTTCAGGCAAGTGCGGATTTATGAAAGACGATCGATCCAACACCCCCTCCCCTTTCCTATAAATAAATAGTTGCCTATAATATTAAAACAAAAAATTTCTTGTTAAGAGTAAATTAATTTGAAAGAATTAAAAGTTCTAACAGTATAGAAATGGATAAATAAATAAGTGATCTGATAACGTCTACTGTTAGACTAGTCTGCCATCTTTTGCAAGAGTGCTGAACTATTTTGTCGTTAATTTTTAAATAAATAAAAAATTCATTTTTTTACTTTGGTCCCATTTCATCTAATTACGTATTATAGGTTGGATATTAATGATTTTAACATTTTTAGATTAAAAAAAAATTACAATTTTCATAATAGAACGTTTTTTGCATTTTCTATAAATATAAAAAAATATTTTTTAATTAATGGTAATTAAAAAAAAAAGCCTTCTATTATGAAAAATGCTCACGAATTTAAATCATTAAAAAAACACATAAAAAATACTTTGAAATGCCTCAGTAGTGTGGGATTAAATATTCAAGCCCCTTAAATCTATTCGAAAAACGAAAGCCACTTTAAATTTATTATAAAGGAATCTGAAATTTTTCCAAGCTTTGAAAGAATTATATATTACAATACGAAAGGAGTTTGTAATAAAAAAAACATAACAAAAACATTGATACAAACACAAATTACTAACAAAATTAATAGAATGAATAAAGTGTTAATAAATGAACAAGGAAATTTGAAAAAATAAATAAATTAGTCTAGGAAATGAGTACCCCATTTGTAAAATTTGTTGAATATAATTTTTAACCGGGATACTTTTTATTACAAAGGCGGATTGCGCAGTTAGTTATATGTTATTCACGACAGGATGGATAAAAATCTGGTGTGACTGGCGCACAGCACACAACTTTCTCTTACCCTTCGGTAAGAGAAAGTTGTGCACCGTGCTGGTCACACCAGATTTTTTGTGTCGAGATATATTTAGTTTCCGATAGCACCTTAGTTTCAAACTTGCATTTTAAATGTTGACTGCTTCAAATAAACTATGGTTATTTTTCAAAATTTTAATCTCATATTTGGACATTTTATACACAATATAGAATCGTAAATAAATACAAAATTTCATAAGAATTGGAAAAAAAAATTTTAAATGCCTAAAAAGTTCTAAAGGGGACCCCCCTTTTGAATCGAAATTAACATACAAATCCCTATAGGAAATTAACATTGTTTCTATGCGAAGATAAGGTGGAAAGGGAATTTAAAAAGAGTAGAGAGAGACGATAATGTTTGCAAGTGAGAGAGAGACATATATGTTTTCTTTGAAACAATTAAAGACACAAATAAATTTAAAAAAAATGGGAATTTAAATAATAATTGATTTTTAATCTAATAAAAAGAAAAAGATTTAAATTCCGTTACCATGGCAACCATTTCTATCTTTCCTATGAAGAACAAGAGTAAAGTGGTCTTCGAGAAGATTTCAACGGCAAAATGAGAATATACATTTTAAAGAGCATCTAAAAAATAATTGATTTTTGAATTTAAAAAAAAATCCTTCGAGGGAATTTTGAGAAAATCGAAAAAAACTGAAAAAGTACATCAGTAAAGTACTAGTACTTTTTGGCCGATTTTGTTCAAAAGCTTATTTTGTGCGTGTGGGAAGGTACCTAAGTTAAATATAAAATTTCAATCCGGTAGCTCAATTCCTTCATGCTAAAAATCTGTCCACACATACAGACACACGCACGCACGCACACACACACACACACATACATACACGCACACAGACCAATTTGCGGGACCCACTTTTTTGGACTCAGGGGACCTCAAAACATGTATATCCATCAAAATCTCGACATCGAATTTTTGACATGATCGCAATACTTTCTCTCCTATATATTTCATATATAGGCTAAGAGAAAGTAAAAAGTAAGCAACCTAAAAGGAAAGTGTCAGGGTTAAAAAAAAAAATAAAGCCCAACAAAATCGTTCTGGCCAAACCACGTTTCAGTGGAGTCACGAAACGATACTGTAATAAAAATTTCGATGTCCTTGAAAAAATAATAAGGATTGAGCTAACATAAACAAGTTCATTGGAAATATAATTAATATCTAAACCCCTAACCTCATTTCAATAACGCTTTAGTTGAAAGTGAATTAACAAATGATGACAGCTTCCTGTAAATCAATTCCCATTATCTCTTAAGAAAATTAATCATTTTCTTTTGAGAGATTTAAGAGGCAAATAGAAATCGATAAGAAGGAATAAAAGTATAATAAATGGGCCTGGGCTTTATTAATCGAGTATCTCTCACCTTTCTGAATATAAAATATAAATCTATTTTAGGGTGTGACGACCTACTTTAAAAGTTTGGTTATTTATTTTGTAATATAAAAGAAGAAAGAATAACACTCCTGATTACAAAAGGTTATATTATTTTCTACTTTCTTTGAAAAGAAAGTGAATTTATTTTTAAATTTATTATGAGAGAAGATGAATTCATTATGCTTTATTCAATAAAATATAAAAATATAAATTTTATAAAATTTTGATTTTAAATAAGATTTAAAATTAGATAAACCCCTAACTTGAGTCAGGGGTGTATATAGAAATTTTTTTCGGGGGGGGGCCCGAACTCAAAAATTTTTCTGCGGAAAATTTTTTTTTAAGAAACTAAATTTTTTTTCACACGAAATTTTTTGCGGACCATTTTTTCTATTGCGGAACCAAAGTTGTCCATCCTGCGGAAAAATTTATTGCACTGATGTCTGTATATCCCTATATATGTATATGTGTTTGGGAAATTTCGGGGGGGGGCCGCCGGCCCCCCCCCCCCCCATAAATACGCCCCTGACTTGAGTAATAACAAGATTGTATTTTGGAGAGGGTTCAAGCCTCGCGAAATCCACAAAAAATAAAAATAAAAAGAAATTGCAACACTTTCTCGCTTTATGATGCATTTCCAAGGTGACCCACAAAGTCATTTGGGTTGGCCACCCCTGAATTAAACCAAGATTCTGCAAAGAATTTCATTTAATTCGGACCGAAAACAAGTCTTGTTTTTATTTCATCTTCTATCTGTATTACGCCCTTCTTCCACATTGTCTTTGAATTCCATTTAATTTATTTTTCACGAATTTTACGTTCCTGATCGTTAGAATTAAGAGGATGGTAGAAGCTTCACGGGTATTTTTTTTTAAGTAATCAGAAAACTTAAAACTTATTAAATCGCTCAACCCGTTGATCCCAAAACTGAGAATGTTGTTTTTGAGAGGGTTTTTCCTTATCGAGGTACGCGCACTAGAATTTAATGAAAACATTTTTAAAAAGTAAAAAATTTTAAACAATATGCGGTCCCATATAATTTATTTTAATGTAATTCAGATTATATCTAGGTCTCTTATTTTTATAGTATTTTCATAGTGATAAAAAGTGCAAAGATTTTAAGTATTTTGAAAGATTTTCCTTATCTAATGATTTTTTTTTATTCTTTGTTCTATCTTTTTGTATACAAATTTTATTTATATCAAATAGTGGCACCACAATGTGAATTAGTTGCTTTGGTCAAACTTTTTTTTATATTTCCTAAAAACTTTAAATTTGAATCACCGGAAGAACTAACGGGTATATTTAAATATTTAAAATTTATTTTAGCAATTTACTATTGTCATCTAATATTATATTTACATTTTCTGTATAACGAGATCTGCTAGATTTAAAATTCAAAATTATTTTTCTCTTCAATATCCTATTATATAATTCTATTCATTGTCCCCTGATCAAATCGTAATACTTTGTTTCCCGTCATTATATACCCCCTACAAACAAACATGAACCCCACAATCGAAGCCATTCTCTTATTTTTAAGCATCATAGTGATAAAAAGTGCAAAGATTTTAAGTATTTTGAAAGAATTTCGGTATCCAACGATTTTTTTTTATTCTTTGTATAAAAATTTTATTAATATCATTACATTTCTTAGACAAAAAAATTTTCTGTGCTGACTTTTTATCATTATAATGCCTAAAAATTCGAGATGTCAGAGGAAAAGGAATTTTTAAATAATAACAAATTATTTTTTTCATTTTTTATTAAAATTTGTTATTTTTAAATAGAACCAAATAAAAAAAAAAAAAAAAAAAATACCGCTATACACACCATGGCATTTACCTTAAAGTAATCTAAATTGGCAAATCTAAATTAACAAAAAAATTTGCTAAAGATATTTTTTAATTTGTCAAATTTCAACTTTAGGTTATTAAAAAGGGAGAAAAATATTTTGGCCTTTGGGAGCGGGTAGGGTTGGACGTTCAGTGCGAAATTTTTTTAAATACAATATATTTCTGCATGTTTTGGGTTTATGAATGTACGTATTAAGCCCCATTGGGGCATACGCCTCGTTTATGTAAAAACTATTTGCAGTCATTAGAAAATAAGAAAATTCTACGGAACATGGAATGGCCTCCCCAGTCCCCAGATTGTAATCCAATCGAATTATTATGGGATGCATTAGACAGAAGAGTTCGCAAACAGCGAATAACGAGCGAGGTATATCTTTGGGAGGTTCTCCAGCAAGAATGGAAAAATATCCCGACAGATTCCTTGCGAAATTTGATTCACTGTGTGCAACGCAGTAATTAAAGCAAAAGGAGGTTTCTTTGAAGAATGTAAAATTTAGTTTTTATTCATTATTTTAAGAATTTGTTGCAAATGTACATATACATATGTATATTCATTTCTTTTTGTCGTCTGTAATAAATAAAGATTTATAAACAAAAATAGAACAATTTTTAACTTTGCCCATCAACCGCAGGTTGGCAGGGAAAGTTAATGTAATCGTAAAAAAAATCGAAATTTTTCTGAAGCTGCCAAAATGCGTTTTGAGGTCCCCTGAATCCATTTAAGAAGTTTTTGGAATGATGTCGTGTGTGTGTGTGTATGTCTGTGGTAATTTTTTTCGTCAACGAAATCTCAAAAACTATTCATTCAATTGTTTTGAAATTTTGCACCCATAATCTAGGGGTAGAGGCCAAGAACTGAAAAGCTTTTGGTAAACATCGGACCATTAGGGGGGCTCTAGGGGGGGACAAAAATTTTTTTCTTACATAACCTATAATTTTTTTTATATATTCAGAAACTAGACTTTCTCCCGAGTAAAATGATATATAATATGTATAACATCGGACCATCAGGGGGGCTCTAGGGGGGGACAAAATTTTTTTCTTCTACATAACCTATAATTTTTTTTATATATTCAGAAACTAGACTTCCTCCCGAGTAAAATGATATATAATATGTATAACATCGGACCATCAGGGGAGCTCTAGGGGGGGGGACAAATATTTTTTTCTTGAGTAGTGGGTGGGCAAAGTTGTGCGCTCGGCTTAGTCCGACCCTTTTATTTTTATATTTCCTTTATATTGAACATTATTACAGGGTGTTTCCAAACTTATCGGAGGGTACTGTATATATAATGCATAAAGACCTTGATTGATTTGTCCAAAGACCCCTTCTAATTCTCAACTCTTTTTATAACACCGTCTCTCGTTTTTGACATTACAATGTCCCGTTTTTGTCACAAGTCAGCGAAGTCACCTTATATCACCACTCTAAGGGATAGAAGGCAACATAAGGAGATTGAAATATAGAATTTACCCCATCAATTAAAATTTATTTATTTTATCACAATTAAAAGTTTACATTTATACATTAATTTTTAATTATATAAAAATTCGTTCACATTTTAAGGAAATAGGAATTATTTTTAGTGTAGAGCTATATATATGATGATGACGATTAAATGAGTACACAGATGCCAATTAGCGAAAATGTTGGTTTTAAACCATGAGGGAGACAGATTCAATTAAATACGATATCGAATTCTGTTGCTGATGGTTTTCTTAAATTAGTGTGGGGAGTGAATTCGTTTCATTATTTTTACCTCTATAGTAAAATAAATTTTATGAAATGCATTATGTCTGTATGTAAATTTAATGAATCTTAATTTTTTAAATATTCTTAATTATAGGCTTATAAAAATACCATCTTTATATATATTAAAAATAATTACAAAGGAAGATGCTATTTAAGAAACTATCAGAAGCAGATAATCCATCCAATTGTTTTTGTTTATAGGATGATGAATTACCATACACACATTAATATATATATATATATATATTTAGACCAGACATTACAGTTTTTTTTTTTTTCTTTAAAACAAGTGATTTTTTAAAAAAAAATTTTCTTTCTTTTGAAATGAATTAAAAATTTATTTAAATAATATTAATAAATTGATATAATTAAAAAATTGCGTTTTAATATTTTTAATTTGATATTCTATTAAAAAATACTTTTTTTTCGAAAAAAATAATAGAATAAATTTTAAGTTCTTAAATTTTCCTGCATGTGTTTTATGTTAGATTAAAAGTAGAGAAATATGTCTTTTAATTTTGAGTTTTTATGTCTAATATAAAAAGCATTTGTAATAAAGAAGATATAGTCTGTTTTTATTTGCAATATTTGAATAAACTAGGCCCAAAAGGAACTTAACCCATTAATGGCCAAAACTTTTTTTATTTTCTAGATTTGGGGTTGAATGTTCAAAATTGTGATTTTTTTTTTTTTTTTTTTTGTTTTTAATTTCGAGTTCCTTTTTTACCCCGTATGTTCAAAAGAATTCTGCCTGACATCGGGAGATACAAAAGTTAGATAATTTAATACCTATTTCAGTCAGAAAAAATTTTATATTTATACAATTTTCCTATATTATTTTGTAAAAAAACGTATCAGGATATAATTGTTTTATTTGATATTGTACTATTTATACTTTATACATTTTTTTTATTACCCCCATAATATCTATTTTTTAATTTTTTCGTCAAATGATCTCTTCTA